>JARGYO010002791.1:0-69710 GCA_029206835.1 Rana muscosa | reverse complement strand
GCCATCTTTTTAAGAAAGAATGACCAGAGGGATGAAATATGAATTGTTTCAGCATTAAAAAGAAAAGAACAATCTGAGAGTACCCATTTTCTTAAATTGGAAGTGAAACCACCAAAAGTCAAAAACGTCATCAATGTGATGTCACCAAAACAGGAAGTTGGTCTTAAACAAATTTTCATTGTCTATTTTCCATTTCACTAATTCTTTCATCATTGTGGAGGGCTTTTGAGCCAATTTTAATATCTTTTCTGCCTTCCTGAGACATTTTTAAAAATTTCAAAAAATGCAAGGGGCGTGCCCCAAAATGTATGTTTTACGCATTTTTACTCATTGTGCCATCTTTTTTTAAGAAAGTACGACCAGAGGGATTAAATATGAGTAGATTTCCACCTTAAAATGCCAGGAACAATCTGAGAATACCCATTTTCTTACACCGGAATGAAACCACCAAAAGTCAAAAACATCATCAATGTGACGTCACCAAAACAGGAAGTGGCTCTTAAACAAATTTTCATTGTCCATTTTCCATTTCACTCATTGTTTCATCATTGTGGAGGGCTTTTGAGCCCATTTTACTGTCTTTTTTGCATTCCTAAAACATTTTTCAAAATTTGGAAAAATGCAAAGGGCGTGACCAGAAACTTTTATTTTATGCCTTTGTATGCATTGTGCCATCCTTTTAGGAAAGAATGACCAGAGGGATAAAATATGAGTTGTTTCAGCATTAAAAAGAAAAGAATAATGTGAGAGCACCCATTTTCTTAAATCGGAAGAGAAACCACCAAAAGTCAAAAACATCATCAATGTGACATCACCAAAACAGGAAGTGGCTCTTAAACTAATTTTCATTGTCTATTTTCCATTCATTGTTTCATCATTGTGGAGGGCTTTTGAGCCCGTTTTACGGCCTTTTTTGCATTCTTGAGACATTTTTCATAATTTGGACAGATGCAAAGGGCGTGACCAGAAATTTTTATTTTATGCCTTTGTATGCATTGTGCCATCTTTTTTAAGAAAGAATGAGCAGAGGGATGAATATGAGTTGTTTCACCATTAAAAAGAAAAGATTAATCTGAGAGTACCCATTTTCTTAAATCAGAAGTGAAACCACCAAAAGTCAAAAACGTCATCAATGTGACGTCACCAAAACAGGAAGTGTGTCTTAAACAAATTTTCATTGTCCATGTTCCATTTCACTCATTGTTTCATCATTGTGGAAGGCTTTTGAGTCCATTTTAATACCTTTTCTGCCTTCCTAAAACATTTTTAAAAATTTCAAAAAATGCAAGGTGTGTGTTCCAAAATTTGTTTTACGCAGTTTTACCCATTGTGCCATCTTTTTTAAGAAAGAATGACCAGAGGGATTAAATATGAGTAGATTTCCACCTTAAAACGCCAAGAACAATCTGAGAATACCCATTTTTTTACACCGGAATGAAACCACCAAAAGTCAAAAACATCATCAATGTGACGTCACCAAAACAGGAAGTGGCTCTTAAACAAATTTTCATTGTCCATTTTCCATTTCTCTCATTGTTTCATCATTGTGGAGGGCTTTTGAGCCCATTTTACTGTCTTTTTTGCATTCCTGAGACATTTTTAAAAATTTGGAAAAATGCAAAGGGCGTGACCAGAAACTTTTATTTTTTTCTGCCTTTGTATGCATTGTGCCATCCTTTTAAGAAAGAATGACCAGAGGGATAAAATATGAGTTGTTTCAGCATTAAAAAGGAAAGAACAATGTGAGAGTACCCATTTTCTTAAATTGGAAGTGAAAACACCAAAAGTCAAAAACGTCATCAATGTGACGTCACCAAAACAGGAAGTTGGTCTTAAACAAATTTTCATTGTCTATTTTCCATTTCACTCATTCTTTCATCATTGTGGAGGGCTTTTGAGCCCATTTTAATATCTGTTCTGCCTTCCTGAGACATTTTTAAAAATTTCAAAAAATGCAAGGGGCATGCCCCAAAATGTATGTTTTACGAATTTTTACCCATTGTGCCATCTTTTTTAAGAAAGAATGACCAGAGAGAAATAAATATGAGTAGATTTCCACCTTAAAATGCCAGGAACAATCTGAGAATACCCATTTTCTTAAATCGGAAGTGAAACCACCAAAAGTCAAAAACATCATCAATGTGACATCACCAAAACAGGAAGTGGCTCTTAAACTAATTTTCATTGTCTATTTTCCATTTCACTCATTGTTTCATCATTGTGGAGGGCTTTTGAGCCCGTTTTACTGTCTTTTTTGCATTCCTGAGACATTTTTCAAAATTTGGAAAAATGCAAAGGGCGTGAGCTGAATTTTTTTTTATGCCTTTGTATGCATTGTGCCATCTTTTTAAGAAAGAATGACCAGAGGGATGAAATATGAGTTGTTTCAGCATTAAAAAGAAAAGAACAATCTGAGAGTACCCATTTTCTTAAATTGGAAGTGAAACCACCAAAAGTCAAAAACGTCATCAATGTGATGTCACCAAAACAGGAAGTTGGTCTTAAACAAATTTTCATTGTCTATTTTCCATTTCACTCATTCGTTTATCATTTTGGAGGGATTTTGAGCCCATTTTAATATCTTTTCTGCCTTCCTGAGACATTTTTAAAAATTTCAAAAAATGCAAGGGGCATGCCCCAAAATGTATGTTTTATGCATTTTTACCTATTTTGCCATCTTTTTTAAGAAAGAATGACCAGAGGGATTAAATATGAGTAGATTTCCACCTTAAAACGCCAGGAACAATCTGAGAATACCCATTTTCTTACAGCGGAATGAAACCACCTAAAGTCAAAAACATCATCAATGTGATGTCACCAAAACAGGAAGTGGCTCTTTAACAAATTTTCATTGTCCATTTTCCATTTCACTTATTGTTTCATCATTGTATAGGGCTTTTGAGACCATTTTAATACCTTTTCTGCCTTCCTAAAACATTTTTAAAAATTTCAAAAAATGCAAGGGGCATGCCCCAAAATGTATGTTTTACGAATTTTTACCCATTGTGCCATCTTTTTTAAGAAAGAATGACCAGAGGGATTAAATATAAGCAGATTTCCACCTTAAAATGCCAAGAACAACCTGAGAATACCCATTTTCTTAAACCGGAAGTGAAACCACCAAAAGTCAAAAACATCATCAATGTGACGTCACCAAAACAGGAAGTGGCTCTTAAACAAATTTTCATTGTCCATTTTCCATTTCACTCATTGTTTTATCATTGTGGAGGGCTTTTGAGCCCGTTTTACTGTCTTTTTTGCATTCCTGAGACATTTTTCAAAATTTGGAAAAATGCAAAGGGCGTGACCAGAAATTTTTATTTTATGCCTTTGTATGCATTGTGCCATCCTTTTAAGAAAGAATGACCAGAGGGATAAAATATGAGTTGTTTCAGCATTAAAAAGAAAAGAACAATCTGAGAGTACCCATTTTCTTAAATCGGAAGTGAAACCACCAAAAGTCAAAAACATCATCAATGTGACGTCACCAAAACAGGAAGTGGCTCTTAAACAAATTGTCATTGTCCATTTTCCATTTCACTCATAGTTTCATCATTGTGGAGGGCTTTTGAGCCCATTTTAAGGCCTTTTTTGCATTCTTGAGACATTTTTCATAATTTGGAAAAATGCAAAGGGCGTGACCAGAAATTTTTATTTTATGCCTTTGTATGCATTGTGCCATCTTTTTTAAGAAAGAATGACCAGAGGGATTAAATATGAGTAGATTTCCGCCTTAAAACGCCAGGAACAATCTGAGAATACCCATTTTCTTACACCGGAATGAAACCACCAAAAGTCAAAAACGTCATCAATGTGACGTCACTAAAACAGGAAGTGTCTCTTAAACAAATTTGCATTGTCTATTTTCCATTTCACTCATTGTTTCATCATTGTGGAGGGCTTTTGAGCCCATTTTCATATCTTTTCTGCCTTCCTGAGACATTTTTAAAAATTTCAAAAAATGCAAGGGGCGTGCCCCAAAATGTATGTTTTATGCATTTTTACCTATTGTGCCATCTTTTTTAAGAAAGAATGACCAGAGGGATTAAATATAAGCAGATTTCCACCTTAAAACGCCAAGAACAACCTGAGAATACCCATTTTCTTAAACCGTAAGTGAAACCACCAAACGTCAAAAACATAATCAATGTGACGTCACCAAAACAGGAAGTGGCTCTTAAACAAATTTTCATTGTCCATTTTCCATTTCACTCATTGTTTCATCATTGTGGAGGGCTTTTGAGCCTGTTTTACGGTCTTTTTTGCATTCCTGAGACATTTTTCAAAATTTGGAAAAATGCAAAGGGCGTGACCAGAAATTTTTATTTTATGCCTTTGTATGCATTGTGCCATCCTTTTAAGAAAGAATGACCAGAGGGATAAAATATGAGTTGCTTCAGCATTAAAAAGAAAAGAACAATCTGAGAGTACCCATTTTCTTAAATCGGAAGTGAAACCACCAAAAGTTGAAAACATCATCAATGTGACGTCACCAAAACAGGAAGTGGCTCTTTAACAAATTTTCATTGTCCATTTTCCATTTCACTCATTGTTTCATCATTGTGGAGGGCTTTTGAGCCCATTTTAATATCTTTTCTGCCTTCCTGAGACATTTTTAAAAATTTCAAAAAATGCAAGGGGCGTGCCCAAAAATGTATGTTTTACGCATTAATACCCATTGTGCCATCTTTTTTAAGAAAGAATGACCAGAGGGAAATAAATATGAGTAGATTTCCACCTTAAAATGCCAGGAACAATCTGAGAATACCCATTTTCTTAAATCGGAAGTGAAACCACCAAAAGTCAAAAACATCATCAATGTGACATCACCAAAACAGGAAGTGGCTCTTAAACTAATTTCCATTGTCTATTTTCCATTTCACTCATTGTTTCATCATTGTGGAGGGCTTTTGAGCCCGTTTTACGGCCTTTTTTGCATTCTTGAGACATTTTTCATAATTTGGAAAGATGCAAAGGGCGTGACCAGAAATTTTTATTTTATGCCTTTGTATGCATTGTGCCATCTTTTTTAAGAAAGAATGACCAGAGGGATGAATATGAGTTGTTTCAGCATTAAAAAGAAAAGATTAATCTAAGAGTACCCATTTTCTTAAATCAGAAGTGAAACCCCAAAAGTCAAAAACGTCATCAATGTGACGTCACCAAAACAGAAAGTTGGTCTTAAACACATTTTCATTGTCCATTTTCCATTTCACTCATTGTTTCATCATTGTGGAGGGCTTTTGAGCCCGTTTTACTGTCTTTTTTGCATTCCTGAGACATTTTTCAAAATTTGGAAAAATGCAAAGGGCGTGACCTGAATTTTTTTTTATGCCTTTGTATGCATTGTGCCATCTTTTTAAGAAAGAATGACCAGAGGGATGAAATATGAATTGTTTCAGCATTAAAAAGAAAAGAACAATCTGAGAGTACCCATTTTCTTAAATTGGAAGTGAAACCACCAAAAGTCAAAAACGTCATCAATGTGATGTCACCAAAACAGGAAGTTGGTCTTAAACAAATTTTCATTGTCTATTTTCCATTTCACTAAATCTTTCATCATTGTGGAGGGCTTTTGAGCCCATTTTAATATCTTTTCTGCCTTCCTGAGACATTTTTAAAAATTTCAAAAAATGCAAGGGGCGTGCCCCAAAATGTATGTTTTACGCATTTTTACCCATTGTGCCATCTTTTTTAAGAAAGAACGACCAGAGGGATTAAATATGAGTAGATTTCCACCTTAAAATGCCAGGAACAATTTGAGAATACCCATTTTCTTACACCGGAATGAAACCACCAAAAGTCAAAAACATCATCAATGTGACGTCACCAAAACAGGAAGTGGCTCTTAAACAAATTTTAATTGTCCATTTTCCATTTCACTCATTGTTTCATCATTGTGGAGGGCTTTTGAGCCCGTTTTACTGTCTTTTTTGCATTCCTGAGACATTTTTCAAAATTTGGAAAAATGCAAAGGGCGTGACCAGAAACTTTTATTTTATGCCTTTGTATGCATTGTGCCATCCTTTTAGGAAAGAATGACCAGAGGGATAAAATATGAGTTGTTTCAGCATTAAAAAGAAAAGAACAATGTGAGAGTACCCATTTTCTTAAATCGGAAGTGAAACCACCAAAAGTCAAAAACATCATCAATGTGACATCACCAAAACAGGAAGTGGCTCTTAAACTAATTTTCATTGTCTATTTTCCATTTCACTCATTGTTTCATCATTGTGGAGGGCTTTTGAGCCCGTTTTATGGCCTTTTTTGCATTCTTGAGACATTTTTCATAATTTGGACAGATGCAAAGGGCGTGACCAGAAATTTTTATTTTATGCCTTTGTATGCATTGTGCCATCTTTTTTAAGAAAGAATGAGCAGAGGGATGAATATGAGTTGTTTCACCATTAAAAAGAAAAGATTAATCTGAGAGTACCCATTTTCTTAAATCAGAAGTGAAACCACCAAAAGTCAAAAACGTCATCAATGTGACGTCACCAAAACAGGAAGTTGGTCTTAAACAAATTTTCATTGTCCATGTTCCATTTCACTCATTGTTTCATCATCGTGGAAGGCTTTTGAGACCATTTTAATACCTTTTCTGCCTTCCTAAAACATTTTTAAAAATTTCAAAAAATGCAAGGTGTGTGTTCCAAAATTTGTTTTACACAGTTTTACCCATTGTGCCATCTTTTTTAAGAAAGAATGACCAGAGGGATTAAATATGAGTAGATTTCCACCTTAAAACACCAAGAACAATCTGAGAATACCCATTTTTTTTACACCGGAATGAAACCACCAAAAGTCAAAAACATCATCAATGTGACGTCATCAAAACAGGAAGTGGCTCTTAAACGAATTTTCATTGTCCATTTTCCATTTCACTCATTGTTTCATCATTGTGGCGGGCTTTTGAGCCCATTTTACTGTCTTTTTTGCATTCCTGAGACATTTTTCAAAATTTGGAAAAATGCAAAGGGCGTGACCAGAAACTTTTATTTTATGCCTTTGTACGCATTGTGCCATCCTTTTAAGAAAGAATGACCAGAGGGATAAAATATGAGTTGTTTCAGCATTAAAAAGGAAAGAACAATGTGAGAGTACCCATTTTCTTAAATTGGAAGTGAAACCACCAAAAGTCAAAAACGTCATCAATGTGACGTCACCAAAACAGGAAGTTGGTCTTAAACAAATTTTCATTGTCTATTTTCCATTTCACTCATTCTTTCATCATTGTGGAGGGCTTTTGAGCCCATTTTAATATCTTTTCTGCCTTCCTGAGACATTTTTAAAAATATCAAAAAATGCAAGGGGCATGCCCCAAAATGTATGTTTTACGAATTTTTACCCATTGTGCCATCTTTTTTAAGAAAGAATGACCAGAGGGAAATAAATATGAGTAGATTTCCACCTTAAAATGCCAGGAACAATCTGAGAATACCCATTTTCTTAAATCGGAAGTGAAACCACCAAAAGTCAAAAACATCATCAATGTGACATCACCAAAACAGGAAGTGGCTCTTAAACTAATTTTCATTGTCTATTTTCCATTTCACTCATTGTTTCATCATTGTGGAGGGCTTTTGAGCCCGTTTTACGGCCTTTTTTGCATTCTTGAGACATTTTTCATAATTTGGAAAGATGCAAAGGGCGTGACCAGAAATTTTTATTTTATGCCTTTGTATGCATTGTGCCATCTTTTTTAAGAAAGAATGACCAGAGGGATGAATATGAGTTGTTTCAGCATTAAAAAGAAAAGATTAATCTAAGAGTACCCATTTTCTTAAATCAGAAGTGAAACCCCAAAAGTCAAAAACGTCATCAATGTGACGTCACCAAAACAGGAAGTTAGTCTTAAACACATTTTCATTGTCCATTTTCCATTTCACTCATTGTTTCATCATTGTGGAGGGCTTTTGAGCCCGTTTTACTGTCTTTTTTGCATTCCTGAGACATTTTTCAAAATTTGGAAAAATGCAAAGGGCGTGACCTGCTTTTTTTATGCCTTTGTATGCATTGTGCCATCTTTTTAAGAAAGAATGACCAGAGGGATGAAATATGAATTGTTTCAGCATTAAAAAGAAAAGAACAATCTGAGAGTACCCATTTTCTTAAATTGGAAGTGAAACCACCAATAGTCAAAAACGTCATCAATGTGATGTCACCAAAACAGGAAGTTGGTCTTAAACAAATTTTCATTGTCTATTTTCCATTTCACTAAATCTTTCATCATTGTGGAGGGCTTTTGAGCCCATTTTAATATCTTTTCTGCCTTCCTGAGACATTTTTAAAAATTTCAAAAAATGCAAGGGGCGTGCCCCAAAATGTATGTTTTACGCATTTTTACCCATTGTGCCATCTTTTTTAAGAAAGAACGACCAGAGGGATTAAATATGAGTAGATTTCCACCTTAAAATGCCAGGAACAATTTGAGAATACCCATTTTCTTACACTGGAATGAAACCACCAAAAGTCAAAAACATCATCAATGTGACGTCACCAAAACAGGAAGTGGCTCTTAAACAAATTTTAATTGTCCATTTTCCATTTCACTCATTGTTTCATCATTGTGGAGGGCTTTTGAGACCATTTTAATACCTTTTCTTCCTTCCTAAAACATTTTTAAAAATTTCAAAAAATGCAAAGGGTTTGCTCCAAAATTTGTTTTACGCAGTTTTACCCATTGTGCCATCTTTTTTAAGAAAGAATGACCAGAGGGATTAAATATGAGTAGAATTCTGCCTTAAAACGCCAAGAACAATCTGAGAATACCCATTTTCTTACACGGAATGAAACCATCAAAAGTCAAAAATGTCATCAATGTGACGTCACTAAAATAGGAAGTGTCTCTTAAACAAATTTTCATTGTCCATTTTCCATTTCACTCATTGTTTCATCACTGTGGAGGGCTTTTGAGCCCGTTTTACGGTCTTTTTTGCATTCTTGAGACATTTTTCAAAATTTGGAAAAATGTAAAGGGCGTGACCGGAAATTTTTATTTTATGCCTTTGTATGCATTGTGCCATCTTTTTTAAGAAAGAATGACCAGAGGGATTAAATATGAGTAGATTTCCGCCTTAAAACGCCAGGAACAATCTGAGAATACCCATTTTCTTACACCGGAATGAAACCACCAAAAGTCAAAAATGTCATCAATGTGACATCACTAAAACAGGAAGTGTCTCTTAAACAAATTTTCATTGTCTATTTTCCATTTCACTCATTGTTTCATCATTGTGGAGGGCTTTTGAGCCCATTTTCATATCTTTTCTGCCTTCCTGAGACATTTTTAAAAATTTCAAAAAATGCAAGGGGCGTGCCCCAAAATGTATGTTTTACGCATTTTTACCTATTGTGCCATCTTTTTTAAGAAAGAATGACCAGAGGGATTAAATATAAGCAGATTTCCACCTTAAAACGCCAAGAACAACCTGAGAATACCCATTTTCTTAAACCGTAAGTGAAACCACCAAACGTCAAAAACATAATCAATGTGACGTCACCAAAACAGGAAGTGGCTCTTAAACAAATTTTCATTGTCCATTTTCCATTTCACTCATTGTTTCATCATTGTGGAGGGCTTTTGAGCCTGTTTTACGGTCTTTTTTGCATTCCTGAGACATTTTTCAAAATTTGGAAAAATGCAAAGGGCGTGACCAGAAATTTTTATTTTATGCCTTTGTATGCATTGTGCCATCCTTTTAAGAAAGAATGACCAGAGGGATAAAATATGAGTTGCTTCAGCATTAAAAAGAAAAGAACAATCTGAGAGTACCCATTTTCTTAAATCGGAAGTGAAACCACCAAAAGTTGAAAACATCATCAATGTGACGTCACCAAAACAGGAAGTGGCTCTTTAACAAATTTTCATTGTCCATTTTCCATTTCACTCATTGTTTCATCATTGTGGAGGGCTTTTGAGCCCATTTTAATATCTTTTCTGCCTTCCTGAGACATTTTTAAAAATTTCAAAAAATGCAAGGGGCGTGCCCAAAAATGTATGTTTTACGCATTAATACCCATTGTGCCATCTTTTTTAAGAAAGAATGACCAGAGGGAAATAAATATGAGTAGATTTCCACCTTAAAATGCCAGGAACAATCTGAGAATACCCATTTTCTTAAATCGGAAGTGAAACCACCAAAAGTCAAAAACATCATCAATGTGACATCACCAAAACAGGAAGTGGCTCTTAAACTAATTTCCATTGTCTATTTTCCATTTCACTCATTGTTTCATCATTGTGGAGGGCTTTTGAGCCCGTTTTACGGCCTTTTTTGCATTCTTGAGACATTTTTCATAATTTGGAAAGATGCAAAGGGCGTGACCAGAAATTTTTATTTTATGCCTTTGTATGCATTGTGCCATCTTTTTTAAGAAAGAATGACCAGAGGGATGAATATGAGTTGTTTCAGCATTAAAAAGAAAAGATTAATCTAAGAGTACCCATTTTCTTAAATCAGAAGTGAAACCCCAAAAGTCAAAAACGTCATCAATGTGACGTCACCAAAACAGAAAGTTGGTCTTAAACACATTTTCATTGTCCATTTTCCATTTCACTCATTGTTTCATCATTGTGGAGGGCTTTTGAGCCCGTTTTACTGTCTTTTTTGCATTCCTGAGACATTTTTCAAAATTTGGAAAAATGCAAAGGGCGTGACTTGAATTTTTTTTTATGCCTTTGTATGCATTGTGCCATCTTTTTAAGAAAGAATGACCAGAGGGATGAAATATGAATTGTTTCAGCATTAAAAAGAAAAGAACAATCTGAGAGTACCCATTTTCTTAAATTGGAAGTGAAACCACCAAAAGTCAAAAACGTCATCAATGTGATGTCACCAAAACAGGAAGTTGGTCTTAAACAAATTTTCATTGTCTATTTTCCATTTCACTAAATCTTTCATCATTGTGGAGGGCTTTTGAGCCCATTTTAATATCTTTTCTGCCTTCCTGAGACATTTTTAAAAATTTCAAAAAATGCAAGGGGCGTGCCCCAAAATGTATGTTTTACGCATTTTTACCCATTGTGCCATCTTTTTTAAGAAAGAACGACCAGAGGGATTAAATATGAGTAGATTTCCACCTTAAAATGCCAGGAACAATTTGAGAATACCCATTTTCTTACACCGGAATGAAACCACCAAAAGTCAAAAACATCATCAATGTGACGTCACCAAAACAGGAAGTGGCTCTTAAACAAATTTTAATTGTCCATTTTCCATTTCACTCATTGTTTCATCATTGTGGAGGGCTTTTGAGCCCGTTTTACTGTCTTTTTTGCATTCCTGAGACATTTTTCAAAATTTGGAAAAATGCAAAGGGCGTGACCAGAAACTTTTATTTTATGCCTTTGTATGCATTGTGCCATCCTTTTAGGAAAGAATGACCAGAGGGATAAAATATGAGTTGTTTCAGCATTAAAAAGAAAAGAACAATGTGAGAGTACCCATTTTCTTAAATCGGAAGTGAAACCACCAAAAGTCAAAAACATCATCAATGTGACATCACCAAAACAGGAAGTGGCTCTTAAACTAATTTTCATTGTCTATTTTCCATTTCACTCATTGTTTCATCATTGTGGAGGGCTTTTGAGCCCGTTTTACGGCCTTTTTTGCATTCTTGAGACATTTTTCATAATTTGGACAGATGCAAAGGGCGTGACCAGAAATTTTTATTTTATGCCTTTGTATGCATTGTGCCATCTTTTTTAAGAAAGAATGAGCAGAGGGATGAATATGAGTTGTTTCACCATTAAAAAGAAAAGATTAATCTGAGAGTACCCATTTTCTTAAATCAGAAGTGAAACCACCAAAAGTCAAAAACGTCATCAATGTGACGTCACCAAAACAGGAAGTTGGTCTTAAACAAATTTTCATTGTCCATGTTCCATTTCACTCATTGTTTCATCATCGTGGAAGGCTTTTGAGACCATTTTAATACCTTTTCTGCCTTCCTAAAACATTTTTAAAAATTTCAAAAAATGCAAGGTGTGTGTTCCAAAATTTGTTTTACACAGTTTTACCCATTGTGCCATCTTTTTTAAGAAAGAATGACCAGAGGGATTAAATATGAGTAGATTTCCACCTTAAAACACCAAGAACAATCTGAGAATACCCATTTTTTTTACACCGGAATGAAACCACCAAAAGTCAAAAACATCATCAATGTGACGTCATCAAAACAGGAAGTGGCTCTTAAACGAATTTTCATTGTCCATTTTCCATTTCACTCATTGTTTCATCATTGTGGCGGGCTTTTGAGCCCATTTTACTGTCTTTTTTGCATTCCTGAGACATTTTTCAAAATTTGGAAAAATGCAAAGGGCGTGACCAGAAACTTTTATTTTATGCCTTTGTACGCATTGTGCCATCCTTTTAAGAAAGAATGACCAGAGGGATAAAATATGAGTTGTTTCAGCATTAAAAAGGAAAGAACAATGTGAGAGTACCCATTTTCTTAAATTGGAAGTGAAACCACCAAAAGTCAAAAACGTCATCAATGTGACGTCACCAAAACAGGAAGTTGGTCTTAAACAAATTTTCATTGTCTATTTTCCATTTCACTCATTCTTTCATCATTGTGGAGGGCTTTTGAGCCCATTTTAATATCTTTTCTGCCTTCCTGAGACATTTTTAAAAATATCAAAAAATGCAAGGGGCATGCCCCAAAATGTATGTTTTACGAATTTTTACCCATTGTGCCATCTTTTTTAAGAAAGAATGACCAGAGGGAAATAAATATGAGTAGATTTCCACCTTAAAATGCCAGGAACAATCTGAGAATACCCATTTTCTTAAATCGGAAGTGAAACCACCAAAAGTCAAAAACATCATCAATGTGACATCACCAAAACAGGAAGTGGCTCTTAAACTAATTTTCATTGTCTATTTTCCATTTCACTCATTGTTTCATCATTGTGGAGGGCTTTTGAGCCCGTTTTACGGCCTTTTTTGCATTCTTGAGACATTTTTCATAATTTGGAAAGATGCAAAGGGCGTGACCAGAAATTTTTATTTTATGCCTTTGTATGCATTGTGCCATCTTTTTTAAGAAAGAATGACCAGAGGGATGAATATGAGTTGTTTCAGCATTAAAAAGAAAAGATTAATCTAAGAGTACCCATTTTCTTAAATCAGAAGTGAAACCCCAAAAGTCAAAAACGTCATCAATGTGACGTCACCAAAACAGGAAGTTAGTCTTAAACACATTTTCATTGTCCATTTTCCATTTCACTCATTGTTTCATCATTGTGGAGGGCTTTTGAGCCCGTTTTACTGTCTTTTTTGCATTCCTGAGACATTTTTCAAAATTTGGAAAAATGCAAAGGGCGTGACCTGCTTTTTTTATGCCTTTGTATGCATTGTGCCATCTTTTTAAGAAAGAATGACCAGAGGGATGAAATATGAATTGTTTCAGCATTAAAAAGAAAAGAACAATCTGAGAGTACCCATTTTCTTAAATTGGAAGTGAAACCACCAAAAGTCAAAAACGTCATCAATGTGATGTCACCAAAACAGGAAGTTGGTCTTAAACAAATTTTCATTGTCTATTTTCCATTTCACTAAATCTTTCATCATTGTGGAGGGCTTTTGAGCCCATTTTAATATCTTTTCTGCCTTCCTGAGACATTTTTAAAAATTTCAAAAAATGCAAGGGGCGTGCCCCAAAATGTATGTTTTACGCATTTTTACCCATTGTGCCATCTTTTTTAAGAAAGAACGACCAGAGGGATTAAATATGAGTAGATTTCCACCTTAAAATGCCAGGAACAATTTGAGAATACCCATTTTCTTACACTGGAATGAAACCACCAAAAGTCAAAAACATCATCAATGTGACGTCACCAAAACAGGAAGTGGCTCTTAAACAAATTTTAATTGTCCATTTTCCATTTCACTCATTGTTTCATCATTGTGGAGGGCTTTTGAGACCATTTTAATACCTTTTCTTCCTTCCTAAAACATTTTTAAAAATTTCAAAAAATGCAAAGGGTTTGCTCCAAAATTTGTTTTACGCAGTTTTACCCATTGTGCCATCTTTTTTAAGAAAGAATGACCAGAGGGATTAAATATGAGTAGAATTCTGCCTTAAAACGCCAAGAACAATCTGAGAATACCCATTTTCTTACACGGAATGAAACCATCAAAAGTCAAAAATGTCATCAATGTGACGTCACTAAAATAGGAAGTGTCTCTTAAACAAATTTTCATTGTCCATTTTCCATTTCACTCATTGTTTCATCACTGTGGAGGGCTTTTGAGCCCGTTTTACGGTCTTTTTTGCATTCTTGAGACATTTTTCAAAATTTGGAAAAATGTAAAGGGCGTGACCGGAAATTTTTATTTTATGCCTTTGTATGCATTGTGCCATCTTTTTTAAGAAAGAATGACCAGAGGGATTAAATATGAGTAGATTTCCGCCTTAAAACGCCAGGAACAATCTGAGAATACCCATTTTCTTACACCGGAATGAAACCACCAAAAGTCAAAAATGTCATCAATGTGACATCACTAAAACAGGAAGTGTCTCTTAAACAAATTTTCATTGTCTATTTTCCATTTCACTCATTGTTTCATCATTGTGGAGGGCTTTTGAGCCCATTTTCATATCTTTTCTGCCTTCCTGAGACATTTTTAAAAATTTCAAAAAATGCAAGGGGCGTGCCCCAAAATGTATGTTTTACGCATTTTTACCTATTGTGCCATCTTTTTTAAGAAAGAATGACCAGAGGGATTAAATATAAGCAGATTTCCACCTTAAAACGCCAAGAACAACCTGAGAATACCCATTTTCTTAAACCGTAAGTGAAACCACCAAAAGTCAAAAACATAATCAATGTGATGTCACCAAAACAGGAAGTGGCTCTTAAACAAATTTTCATTGTCCATTTTCCATTTCACTCATTGTTTCATCATTGTGGAGGGCTTTTGAGCCTGTTTAACGGTCTTTTTTGCATTCTTCAGACATTTTTCAAAATTTGCCTTTGTATGCATTGTGCCATCTTTTTAAAGAAAGAATGTTCAGAGGGATGAAATATGAGTTGTTTCAGCATTAAAAAGAAAAGAACAATCTGAGAGTACCCATTTTCTTAAATTGGAAGTGAAACCACCAAAAGTCAAAAACGTCATCAATGTGATGTCACCAAAACAGGAAGTTGGTCTTAAACAAATTTTCATTGTCTATTTTCCATTTCACTAATTCTTTCATCATTGCGGAGGGCTTTTGAGCCCATTTTAATATCTTTTCTGCCTTCCTGAGACATTTTTAAAAATTTCAAAAAATGCAAGGGGCGTGCCCCAAAATGTATGTTTTACGCATTTTTACCCATTGTGCCATCTTTTTTAAGAAAGAACGACCAGAGGGATTAAATATGAGTAGATTTCCACCTTAAAATGCCAGTAACAATCTGAGAATACCCATTTTCTTACACCGGAATGAAACCACCAAAAGTCAAAAACATCATCAATGTGACGTCACCAAAACAGGAAGTGGCTCTTAAACAAATTTTCATTGTCCATTTTCCATTTCACTCATTGTTTCATCATTGTGGAGGGCTTTTGAGCCCGTTTTACTGTCTTTTTTGCATTCCTGAGACATTTTTCAAAATTTGGAAAAATGCAAAGGGCGTGACCAGAAACTTTTATTTTATGCCTTTGTATGCATTGTGCCATCCTTTTAGGAAAGAATGACCAGAGGGATAAAATATGAGTTGTTTCAGCATTAAAAAGAAAAGAACAATGTGAGAGTACCCATTTTCTTAAACCAGAAGTGAAACCACCAAAAGTCGAAAACATCATCAATGTGACGTCACCAAAACAGGAAGTGGCTCTTTAACAAATTTTCATTGTCCATTTTCCATTTCACTCATTGTTTCATCATTGTGGAGGGCTTTTGAGCCCGTTTTACGGTCTTTTTTGCATTCTTGAGACATTTTTCAAAATTTGGAAAAATGCAAAGGGCGTGACCGGAATTTTTTATTTCATGCCTTTGTATGCATTGTGCCATCTTTTTTTTTAAGAAAGAATGACCAGAGGGATGAATATGAGTTGTTTTAAGCATTAACCACTTAACGACCGCTCACTGTATATATACGTCAGCACAATGGCACCGACAGGCACAATCACGTAGAGTGTACGTGATTGCCTTTGTACAGTTGGGGGGTCCGATCGGACCCCCCTTCTGTACAGTGAGCGGTCAGAATTTGTCTAGTTCCGAGATGGGGGGGCGTCCGTTTGATTCCGGCCAGGCCCCCGCGATCGCTCCCGGCGAATAGAAATGCCCCCTCTGTCTGTGTAATGTTTACACAGACCGAGAAAGCAGGAGGAAGTGATGTCATCTCCTGTGCGGCGCTCACATATACCGAGCGTCGTACAAGAGAAGACACACAGGTCAGTGCACTAACACTACACTAACACCAGCACACAGGCACATAAATCGCCCCCCCAGGCCCCCCCAGATCACCCCCAGCCCCCAGTCACAGTGTCACTGATTGCAGTGACCATTTATTTACTGATCACTGCAATCAGTGACATTTGTGACTGTAAAAGTGTCACTACATTTAGTTTTAGGTCCAGAGTAGCCCCCTAACCCCCCTAATAAAGGTTTAACCCCTTGATCACCCCCCAGGTAACCCTTTCACCCCCTATCACCACTGTCGCTAAGCGATCATTTTTCTGATCAATGTCTTAGCATCGGTGATGCAGATCGGTAGCCAGTATTTTTTGTTTAGGTTTGCCGCAGGTTTTTATAGCGTCGGGTACCCCCATAAATTATCTAATAAAGGTTACCAAAACAGGAAGTGGCTCTTAAACAAATTTTCATTGTCCATTTTCCATTTCACTCATTGTTTCATCATTGTGGAGGGCTTTTGAGCCCGTTTTACTGTCTTTTTTGCATTCCTGAGACATTTTTCAAAATTTGGAAAAATGCAAAGGGCGTGACCAGAAACTTTTATTTTATGCCTTTGTATGCATTGTGCCATCCTTTTAGGAAAGAATGACCAGAGGGATAAAATATGAGTTGTTTCAGCATTAAAAAGAAAAGAACAATGTGAGAGTACCCATTTTCTTAAACCAGAAGTGAAACCACCAAAAGTCGAAAACATCATCAATGTGACGTCACCAAAACAGGAAGTGGCTCTTTAACAAATTTTCATTGTCCATTTTCCATTTCACTCATTGTTTCATCATTGTGGAGGGCTTTTGAGCCCGTTTTACGGTCTTTTTTGCATTCTTGAGACATTTTTCAAAATTTGGAAAAATGCAAAGGGCGTGACCGGAATTTTTTATTTCATGCCTTTGTATGCATTGTGCCATCTTTTTTTTTAAGAAAGAATGACCAGAGGGATGAATATGAGTTGTTTTAAGCATTAACCACTTAACGACCGCTCACTGTATATATACGTCAGCACAATGGCACCGACAGGCACAATCACGTAGAGTGTACGTGATTGCCTTTGTACAGTTGGGGGGTCCGATCGGACCCCCCTTCTGTACAGTGAGCGGTCAGAATTCGTCTAGTTCCGAGATGGGGGGGCGGCCGTTCGATTCCGGCCAGGCCCCCGCGATCGCTCCCGGCGAATAGAAATGCCCCCTCTGTCTGTGTAATGTTTACACAGACCGAGAAAGCAGGAGGAAGTGATGTCATCTCCTGTGCGGCGCTCACATATAACGAGCGTCGTACAAGAGAAGACACACAGGTCAGTGCACTAACACTACACTAACACCAGCACACATAGGCACATAAATCGCCCCCCCAGGCCCCCCCAGATCACCCCCAGCCCCCAGTCACAGTGTCACTGATTGCAGTGACCATTTATTTACTGATCACTGCAATCAGTGACATTTGTGACTGTAAAAGTGTCACTACATTTAGTTTTAGGTCCAGAGTAGCCCCCTAACCCCCCTAATAAAGGTTTAACCCCTTGATCACCCCCCAGGTAACCCTTTCACCCCCTATCACCACTGTCGCTAAGCGATCATTTTTCTGATCAATGTCTTAGCATCGGTGATGCAGATCGGTAGCCAGTATTTTATGTTTAGGTTTGCCGCAGGTTTTTATAGCGTCGGGTACCCCCATAAATTATCTAATAAAGGTTTAACCCCCTTGATTGCCCCCCAGGTAACCCTTTCACCCCTATCACCACTGTCACTAAGCGATCATTTTTCTGATCGCTGTCTTGGCGTCGGTGATGCAGATCGGTACCCAGTAATTTTTTTTAGGTTCGCCGCAGGTTTTTTTAGCGTCAGGTACCCCCATAAATTATCTAATAAAGGTTTAACCCTCTTGATTGCCCCCCAGGTAACCCTTTCACCCCCTATCACCACTGTCACTTAGCGATCATTTTTCTGATCGTTGTCTTAGCGTCGGTGATGCAGATCGGTAGCCAGTAATTCTTTTTAGGTTCGCCGCAGGTTTTTATAGCGTCAGGTACCCCCATATATTATCTAATAAAGGTTTTAACCCCCTAATTGCCCCTAGTTAACCCTTTCACCAGTAATCATCATATAAGTGTTACGGGTGACGCTGGTTAGTTAGTTTGCTTTTTATAGTGTCAGGGCACCCGCCGTATATAACCCAATAAAGGTTTAACCCCCTGATCGCCCAGCGGGTGATATCAATTAGGATTTAGCGTCAGAGAGGGTCTGCGTCACACCCCAGGCAGCATCAGGTTAGTGCCAGTAACGCTAACACCCACGCGTGAAGCATACACCTCCCTTAGTGGTATAGTACCTGAACAGATCAATATCTGATCTGATCAGATCTATACTAGCGTCCCCAGCAGTTTAGGGTTCCCAAAAACGCAGTGTTAGCGGGATCAGCCCAGATACCTGCTAGCACCTGCGTTTTGCCCCTCCGTCCAGCCCAGTCCACCCAAGTGCAGTATTGATCGATCACTGTCACTTGCAAAACACAACACACATAACTGCAGCGTTCGCAGAGACAGGCCTGATCCCTGTGACTCCAGTGCTGTAGGAGGTGATTTCACCACCACAGTTAAAAAAAAAAGCAAATATGCCGAAGCATTGGGGCAGCAGGGGCGGAGGAGCGATTTTGCTCCTAATGCCGCGTACATACGATCGAAATTCCGACGGAGGCTTGCCCGTGGAAAAGTCCGACCATGTGTGTGCAGCATAACTTTTTTGCGGGAGGATGCCCCCATGCTTCGGCATATATAAATGGTGCATGTATGCCCATCATTAGAAGTGGGTGGATGAAGGGCGGTATTCTAATGGTGGGCATACCCACCGATCAATCTCTTTTTTCGTTCAGCCACCTGGCTGCATGAAAAAAAAAATTACAATACATGTCCAACAAGGACCAGCAACGTACTGGTATGTTGCTGGACTTTGAATGGTTATACCAGATTGATGCCTGCGGGTTTAGGTATCATCTTGGTATCATTCTTTTCAGCCAGCGGCCGGCTTTAATGTAAAAGCAATCCTAGTGGCTAATTAGCCTCTGGACTGCTTTTACAAGCAGTGGGAGGGAATGTCCCCCCGGATAAAAAAAGCGCCATTGGGAAATTGGGAAAGCATTTTATCACACCGATCTTGGTGTGGTCAGATGCTTTGAGGGCAGAGGAAAGATCTAGGGTCTAGACCCCAGTTTTTTCAAAAATAGAGTACCTGTCACTACCTATTACTATCATAGGGGATATTTACATTCCCTGAGATAACAATAAAAATGATAAAAAAAAAAAAATATGGAAGGAACAATTTAAAAATAAAATAAAAAAGCAAAATTAATATTAAAAAAAAAAAAAAAAAAAGCACCCCTGTCCTGCTCCGCTCTTGCCCAATGGCGAACGCAAGCGTCGGTCTGGCGTCCTATGTAAACAGCAATTGCACCATGCATGTGAGGTATCACCGCGAAGGTCAGATCGAGGGCAGTAATTTTAGCAGTAGACCTCCTCTGTAAATCCAACGGGGTATCCTGTAAAGGCTTTTAAAGGCTTTTAAAAATGTATGTAGTTTGTCGCCAATGCGCGTTTGTGCGAAATTTTAAAGCATGCCGTGTTTGGTATCTATGTACTCGGCCTAAGATCATCTTTTTTATTTCATCAAACATTTGGGCAATATAGTGTGTTTTAGTGCATTAAAATTAAAAAAGTGTATTTTTTCCCCAAAAAATGCGTTTGAAAAATCGCTGCGCAAATGCTGTGTAGAAAAAAAAATGCAACACCCACCATTTTATTCTGTAGGGCCTTTGCTTTAAAAATATATATAATGTTTGGGGGTTCAACATAATTTTCCTGCAAAAAAAATATGTTTTCATGTAAACAAAAAGTGTCAGAAAGGGCTTTGTCTTCAAGTGGTTAGAAGAGTGGATGTAAGCTTCCTAATGTTGTGTATAAAATGCCAGAACAGTTCAAAACCCCCCCAAATGACCCCATTTTGGAAAGTAGACACCCAAAGCTATATACTGAGAGGCATGTCGAGTCCATGGAATATTTTATATGTTGACACAAGTTGCGGAAAAAAGAAAATTTTTTTTTTTTTTGCACAAAGTTGTCACTAAATGATATATTGCTCAAACATGCCATGGGCATATGTGGAATTACACCCCAAAATACATTCTGTTGCTTCTCCTGAGTATGGGGATACCACATGTGTGAGACTTTTTGGGAGCCTAGCCGCGTATGGGACCCCAAAAACCAATCACCGCCTTCAGGCTTTCTAAGGGTGTAAATTTTTGATTTCACTTCTCACTGCCTATCACAGTTTCGGAGGCCATGGAATGCCCAGATGGCACAAAACCCCCCCAAATGACCCCATTTTGGAAAGTAGACCCCAAGCTATTTGCTGAGAGGTATTGTGAGTATTTTGCAGATCTCGCTTTTTGTCACAAAGTTTTGAAAATTGAAAAAAAAAAGAAAAAAAAAATATTTCTTCATTTTCAAAAACAAATGAGAGCTGTAAAATACTCACCATGCCTCTCAGCAAACAGCTTGGGGTGTCTACTTTCCAAAATGGGGTCATTTGGGGGGTTTTGTGCTATTTTGGCATTTTATGGCCTTCGAAACTGTGATAGGTAGTGAGGAGTGAAATCAAAAATTTGTGCCTAGAAATCCTGAAGGCGGTGATTGGTTTTCGGGGTCCCGTACGCGGCTAGGCTCCTAAAAAGTCCCACACATGTGGTATTCCCTGTACTCAGGAGAAGCAGCAAAATGTATTTTGGGGTGCAATTCCACATATAACCATGGCATGTGTGAGCAATATATCATTTAGTGACAACTTTTTGTAATTTTTTTATATATTTTTTTGTCATTATTCAATCACTTGGGACAAAAAAAAAATATTCAATGGGCTCAACAGGCCTCTCAGCAATTTCCTTGGGGTGTCTACTTTCTAAAATGGGGTCATTTGGGGGGGTTTTGTGCTATTTTGGCATTTTATGGCCTTCAAAACTGTGATAGGTAGTGAGGAGTGAAATCAAAAATTTGCGCCCTTAGAAATCCTGAAGGCGTTGCTTGGTTTCCGGGGTCCCGTACGTGGCTAGGCTCCTAAAAAGTCCCACACATGTGGTATCCCCGTACTCAGGAGAAGCAGCAGAATGTATTTTGGGGTGCAATTCCACATATAACCATGGCATGTGTGAGCAATATATCATTTAGTGACAACTTTTTGTATTTTTTTTTGTCATTATTCAATCACTTGGGACAAAAAAAATATATTCAATGGGCTCAACATGCCTCTCAGCAATTTCCTTGGGGTGTCTACTTTCCAAAATGGGGTCATTTGGGGGGGTTTTGTACTGCCCTGCCATTTTAGCACCTCAAGAAATGAGATAGGCAGTCATAAATTTAAAGCTGTGTAAATTCCAGAAAATGTACCCTAGTTTGTAAACGCTATAACTTTTGCGCAAACCGATAAATATACACTTATTGACGTTTTTTTTTACTAAAAACATGTGGCTGAATACATTTTGGACTAAATGTATGACTAAAATTGAGTTTATTCGATTTTTCTTATAACAAAAAGTAGAAAATATCATTTGTTTTCGAAATTTTCGGTCTTTTTCCGTTTATATCGCAAAAAATAAAAATCACAGAGGCAATCAAATACCATTAAAAGAAAGCTCTATTTGTGGGAAGAAAAGGACGCAAATTTTGTTTGAGTACAACATTGCATGTCCGCACAATTTACAGTTAAAGCAGCGCAGTGCAAAATTCTGAATTCACCTCTGGTCCTTTAGCTACCAAATGGTCCGGGGCTTAAGTGGATAAAAAGAAAAGATTTATCTGAGAGTACCCATTTTCTTAAATCAGAAGTGAAACCACCAAAAGTCAAAAACGTCATCAATGTGATGTCACCAAAACAGGAAGTTGGTCTTAAACAAATTTTCATTGTCCATTTTCCATTTCACTCATTGTTTCATCATTGTGGAGGGCTTTTGAGACCATTTTAATACCTTTTCTGCCTTCCAAAAACATTTTTTAAAATTTCAAAAAATGCAAGGTGTGTGTTCCAAAATTTGTTTTACGCAGTTTTACCCATTGTGCCATCTTTTTTAAGAAAGAATGACCAGAGGGATTAAATATGAGTAGATTTCCGCCTTAAAACGCCAAGAACAATCTGAGAATACCCATTTTCTTACACCGAAATGAAACCACCAAAAGTCAAAAACATCATCAATGTGACATCACCAAAACAGGAAGTGGCTCTTAAACAAATTTTCATTGTCCATTTTCCATTTCACTCATTGTTTCATCATTGTGGAGGGCTTTTGAGCCTGTTTTACTGTCTTTTTTGCATTCCTGAGACATTTTTCAAAATTTGGAAAAAGGCAAAGGGCGTGACCAGAAACTTTTATTTTATGCCATTGTAAGCATTGTGCCATCCTTTTAAGAAAGAATGACCAGAGGGATAAAATATGAGTTGTTTCAGCATTAAAAAGAAAAGAACAATATGAGAGTACCCATTTTCTTAAATTGGAAGTAAAACCACCAAAAGTCAAAAACGTCATCAATGTGACGTCACCAAAACAGGAAGTTGGTCTTAAACAAATGTTCATTGTCTATTTTCCATTTCACTCATTCTTTCATCATTGTGGAGGGCTTTTGAGCCCATTTTCATATCTTTTCTGCCTTCCTGAGACATTTTTAAAAATTTCAAAAAATGCAAGGGGCGTGCCCCAAAATGTATGTTTTACGCATTTTTACCTATTTGTCCATCTTTTTAAAGAAAGAATGACCAGAGGGATTAAATATAAGCAGATTTCCACCTTAAAACGCAAAGAACAACCTGAGAATACCCATTTTCTTAAACCGGAAGTGAAACCACCAAAAGTCAAAAACATAATCAATGTGACGTCACCAAAACAGAAAGTGGCTCTTAAACAAATTTTCATTGTCCATTTTCCATTTCACTCATTGTTTTATCATTGTGTAGGGCTTTTGAGCCCGTTTTACTGTCTTTTTTTGCATTCCTGAGACATTTTTCAAAATTTGGAAAAATGCAAAGGGCGTGACAAGAAATTTTTATTTTATGCCTTTGTATGCATTGTGCCATCCTTTTAAGAAAGAATGACCACAGGGATAAAATATGAGTTGTTTCAGCATTAAAAAAAAGAACAATCTGAGAGTACCCATTTTCTTATATTGGAAGTGAAACCACCAAAAGTCAAAAACGTCATCAATGTGACGTCACCAAAACAGGAAGTTGGTCTTAAACAAATTTTCATTGTCTATTTTCCATTTCACTCATTCTTTCATCATTTTGGAGGGCTTTTGAGCCCATTTTAATATATTTTCTGCCTTCCTGAGACATTTTTAAAAATTTCAAAAAATGCAAGGGGCGTGCCCCAAAATGTATGTTTTATGCATTTTTATCTATTTTGCCATCTTTTTTAAGAAAGAATGACCAGAGGGATTAAATATAAGCAGATTTCCACCTTAAAAGGCCAAGAACAACCTGAGAATACCTATTTTCTTAAACCGGAAGTGAAACCACCAAAAGTCAAAAACATCATCAATGTGACGTCACTAAAACAGGAAGTGTCTCTTAAACAAAATGTCATTGTCCATTTTCCATTTCACTCATTGTTTCATCATTGTGGAGGGCTTTTGAGCCCGTTTTATGGTCTTTTTTGCATTCTTGAGACATTTTCCAAAATTTGGAAAAATGCAAAGGGCGTGACCGGAAATTTTTATTTTATGCCTTTGTATGCATTGTGCCATCTTTTTTAAGAAAGAATGACCAGAGGGATGAATATGAGTTGTTTCAGCATTAAAAAGAAAAGGTTTATCTGAGAGTACCCATTTTCTTAAATCAGAAGTGAAACCACCAAAAGTCAAAAACGTCATCAATGTGACGTCACCAAAACAGGAAGTTGGTCTTAAACAAATTGTCTTTGTCCATTTTCCATTTCACTCATTGTTTCATCATTGTGGAGGGCTTTTGAGACCATTTTAATACCTTTTCTGCCTTCCTAAAACATTTTTAAAAATTTCAAAAAATGCAAGGGGTGTGCTCCAAAATTTGTTTTATGCAGTTTTACCCATTTTTTTAAGAAAGAATGACCAGAGGGATTAAATATGAGTAGATTTCCGCCTTAAAACGCCAAGAACAATCTGAGAATACCCATTTTCTTACACCGGAATGAAACCACCAAAAGTCAAAAACGTCATCAATGTGACGTCACCAAAACAGGAAGTTGGTCTTAAACAAATTTTCATTGTCTATTTTCCATTTCACTCATTCTTTTATCATTTTGGAGGGCTTTTGAGCCCATTTTAATATATTTTCTGCCTTCCTGAGACATTTTTAAAAATTTCAAAAAATGCAATGGGGCGTGCCCCAAAATGTATGTTTTATGCAGTTTTACCTATTTTGCCATCTTTTTTAAGAAAGAATGACCATAGAGATTAAATATAAGCAGATTTCCACCTTAAAACGCCAAGAACAACCTGAGAATACCTATTTTCTTAAAACGGAAGAGAAACCACTAAAAGTCAAAAACATCATCAATGTGACGTCACCAAAACAGGAAGGATGCCTGTGGCCAATTATTGCTGAGGGGGTTTAGTACACGCCCCACACTATAAAAGGCCGCCAGCGCGGCGGCCTTGTGTAGTGTGTTCCGGAGCAGGGAAAGAGAAGCATAGGCAGGGACAGTGTCATTATTTTTCCTTTACTAATCCTGGATTCCTTGTGTTTAGGGACAAATAAGGATAGGTAGGGAGAGTGTCAGTGACAGTGTGCTATTCTGTGCTAATCCTTGTTTGTAGGGACAGAGAGGTACAGTGAGGGAAAGTGTCAGTGTGCTATTCTGTTCTAAACCAATCTTGCTGAACCATATTTTCAATCCTTGAGTTTAGGGACAGAGAGGTACAGTGAGGGAAAGTGTCAGTGTGCTATTCTGTTCTAAAACGATTTTGCTGAACCATATTTTCAAACCTTGAGTTTAGGGACAGAGAGGTACAGTGAGTGAAACTGACAGTGTGCTATTCTGTTCTAAACCAATTTTGCTGTTCCATATTTTCAATCCTTGAGTTTAGGGACAGAGAAGGACACTCGTAGAAATTATCAGTGTGCTATTCTGTGCTAAATCTTGTTTGTAGGGAGGGACAGAGTAGGACAGTGAGGGGAAGTGTCAGTGTGCTATTCTGTTCTAAAACTATTTTGCTGAACCATATTTTCAATCCTTGAGTTTAGGGACAGAGAGGTACAGTGAGTGAAACTGACAGTGTGCTATTCTGTTCTAAACCAATTTTGCTGTTCCATATTTTCAATCCTTGAGTTTAGGGACAGAGAAGGACACTCGTAGAAATTATCAGTGTGCTATTCTGTGCTAAATCTTGTTTGTAGGGAGGGACAGAGTAGGACAGTGAGGGAAAGTGTCAGTGTGCTATTCTGTTCTAAAACTATTTTGCTGAACCATATTTTCAATCCTTGAGTTTAGGGACAGAGAGGTACAGTGAGTGAAACTGACAGTGTGCTATTCTGTTCTAAACCAATTTTGCTGTTCCATATTTTCAATCCTTGAGTTTAGGGACAGAGAAGGACACTCGTAGAAATTATCAGTGTGCTATTCTGTGCTAAATCTTGTTTGTAGGGAGGGACAGAGTAGGACAGTGAGGGGAAAGTGTCAGTGTGCTATTCTGTTCTAAAACTATTTTGCTGAACCATATTTTCAATCCTTGAGTTTAGGGACAGAGAGGTACAGTGAGTGAAACTGACAGTGTGCTATTCTGTTCTAAACCAATTTTGCTGTTCCATATTTTCAATCCTTGAGTTTAGGGACAGAGAAGGACACTCGTAGAAATTATCAGTGTGCTATTCTGTGCTAAATCTTGTTTGTAGGGAGGGACAGAGTAGGACAGTGAGGGGAAGTGTCAGTGTGCTATTCTGTTCTAAAACTATTTTGCTGAACCATATTTTCAATCCTTGAGTTTAGGGACAGAGAGGTACAGTGAGTGAAACTGACAGTGTGCTATTCTGTTCTAAACCAATTTTGCTGTTCCATATTTTCAATCCTTGAGTTTAGGGACAGAGAAGGACACTCGTAGAAATTATCAGTGTGCTATTCTGTGCTAAATCTTGTTTGTAGGGAGGGACAGAGTAGGACAGTGAGGGGAAAGTGTCAGTGTGCTATTCTGTTCTAAAACTATTTTGCTGAACCATATTTTCAATCCTTGAGTTTAGGGACAGAGAGGTACAGTGAGTGAAACTGACAGTGTGCTATTCTGTTCTAAACCAATTTTGCTGTTCCATATTTTCAATCCTTGAGTTTAGGGACAGAGAAGGACACTCGTAGAAATTATCAGTGTGCTATTCTGTGCTAAATCTTGTTTGTAGGGAGGGACAGAGTAGGACAGTGAGGGGAAGTGTCAGTGTGCTATTCTGTTCTAAAACTATTTTGCTGAACCATATTTTCAATCCTTGAGTTTAGGGACAGAGAGGTACAGTGAGTGAAACTGACAGTGTGCTATTCTGTTCTAAACCAATTTTGCTGTTCCATATTTTCAATCCTTGAGTTTAGGGACAGAGAAGGACACTCGTAGAAATTATCAGTGTGCTATTCTGTGCTAAATCTTGTTTGTAGGGAGGGACAGAGTAGGACAGTGAGGGAAAGTGTCAGTGTGCTATTCAGTTCTAAAACTATTTTGCTGAACCATATTTTCAATCCTTGAGTTTAGGGACAGAGAGGTATAGTGAGTGAAACTGACAGTGTGCTATTCTCTTCTAAACCAGTTTTGCTGTTCCATATTTTCAATCCTTGAGTTTAGGGACAGAGAAGGACACTCGTAGAAATTATCAGTGTGCTATTCTGTGCTAAATCTTGTTTGTAGGGAGGGACAGAGTAGGACAGTGAGGGAAAGTGTCAGTGTGCTATTCTGTTCTAAAACTATTTTGCTGAACCATATTTTCAATCCTTGAGTTTAGGGACAGAGAGGTACAGTGAGTGAAACTGACAGTGTGCTATTCTCTTCTAAACCAATTTTGCTGTTCCATATTTTCAATCCTTGAGTTTAGGGACAGAGAAGGACACTCGTAGAAATTATCAGTGTGCTATTCTGTGCTAAATCTTGTTTGTAAGGAGGGACAGAGTAGGACAGTGAGGGAAAGTGTCAGTGTGCTATTCTGTTCTAAAACTATTTTGCTGAACCATATTTTCAATCCTTGAGTTTAGGGACAGAGAGGTACAGTGAGTGAAACTGACACTGTGCTATTCTGTTCTAAACCAATTTTGCTGTTCCATATTTTCAATCCTTGAGTTTAGGGACAGAGAAGGACACTCGTAGAAATTATCAGTGTGCTATTCTGTGCTAAATCTTGTTTGTAGGGAGGGACAGAGTAGGACAGTGAGGGAAAGTGTCAGTGTGCTATTCTGTTCTAAAACTATTTTGCTGAACCATATTTTCAATCCTTGAGTTTAGGGACAGAGAGGTACAGTGAGTGAAACTAACAGTGTGCTATTCTGTTCTAAACCAATTTTGCTGTTCCATATTTTCAATCCTTGAGTTTAGGGACAGAGAAGGACACTCATAGAAATTATCAGTGTGCTATTCTGTGCTAAATCTTGTTTGTAGGGAGGGACAGAGTAGGACAGTGAGGGAAAGTGTCAGTGTGCTATTCTGTTCTAAAACTATTTTGCTGAACCATATTTTCAATCCTTGAGTTTAGGGACAGAGAGGTACAGTGAGTGAAACTGACAGTGTGCTATTCTGTTCTAAACCAATTTTGCTGTTCCATATTTTCAATCCTTGAGTTTAGGGACAGAGAAGGACACTCGTAGAAATTATCAGTGTGCTATTCTGTGCTAAATCTTGTTTGTAGGGAGGGACAGAGTAGGACAGTGAGGGAAAGTGTCAGTGTGCTATTCTGTTCTAAAACTATTTTGCTGAACCATATTTTCAATCCTTGAGTTTAGGGACAGAGAGGTACAGTGAGTGAAACTGACAGTGTGCTATTCTCTTCTAAACCAATTTTTCTGTTCCATATTTTCAATCCTTGAGTTTAGGGACAGAGAAGGACACTCGTAGAAATTATCAGTGTGCTATTCTGTGCTAAATCTTGTTTGTAGGGAGGGACAGAGTAGGACAGTGAGGGAAAGTGTCAGTGTGCTATTCTGTTCTAAAACTATTTTGCTGAGCCATATTTTCAATCCTTGAGTTTAGGGACAGAGAGGTACAGTGAGTGAAACTGACAGTGTGCTATTCTGTTCTAAACCAATTTTGCTGTTCCATATTTTCAATCCTTGAGTTTAGGGACAGAGAAGGACACTCGTAGAAATTATCAGTGTGCTATTCTGTGCTAAATCTTGTTTGTAGGGAGGGACAGAGTAGGACAGTGAGGGAAAGTGTCAGTGTGCTATTCTAATCTAAAACTATTTTGCTGAACCATATTTTCAATCCTTGAGTTTAGGGACAGAGAGGTACAGTGAGTGAAACTGACAGTGTGCTATTCTGTTCTAAACCAATTTTGCTGTTCCATATTTTCAATCCTTGAGTTTAGGGACAGAGAAGGACACTCGTAGAAATTATCAGTGTGCTATTCTGTGCTAAATCTTGTTTGTAGGGAGGGACAGAGTAGGACAGTGAGGGAAAGTGTCAGTGTGCTATTCTGTTCTAAAACTATTTTGCTGTACCATATTTTCAATCCTTGAGTTTAGGGACAGAGAGGTACAGTGAGTGAAACTGACAGTGTGCTATTCTCTTCTAAACCAATTTTGCTGTTCCATATTTTCAATCCTTGAGTTTAGGGACAGAGAAGGACACTCGTAGAAATTATCAGTGTGCTATTCTGTGCTAAATCTTGTTTGTAGGGAGGGACAGAGTAGGACAGTGAGGGAAAGTGTCAGTGTGCTATTCTGTTCTAAAACTATTTTGCTGAACCATATTTTCAATCCTTGTGTTTAGGGACAGAGAAGGATAGGCAGGGGACAGTGTCAGTGTCATTGTTGCTAAGCCTCCTGCACAGTATACACATGAAGGTAGCCCTTATTGATCTTTTTCCCATCTCCCTGCAGGCCATCCATTAAAATGTCTGGAAGGCAACCAAGGAGAGGAAGACAGTCAGGAGGCAAAAAAAGAGGGCAAGCAGGCTCTGTGTCTGGGGGCAACAGTGCTGGTCGTGGACACGGTGCATTGTCATCAGCACATGGCCATGGGACACGCTTGTCCTTCTTTTCGGCAGCTGGACATGTTGAGCCACATCATGCCGAAGACTTGGTAGAGTGGATGACCAAGCCCACCTCATCCTCCTCATCCTCTCTCACCCAGGCTCAGGGTACTGGCAAAGCAGCTGCCAAAGCGTCCTCTTCTCTGGTATCATTATCTTCATTAGTCAATCCTTCCCTAGACCCACCATGTCCTCCTCCTGAGGAGTCCCCCGAACTGTTTGAGCACAGTGTTGGGTACATGCTCCAGGAGGATGCCCAGCGTTTGGAAGGATCTGATGATGATACCCAGCTAGAGGAAGGCAGCAGCGTGAGAGCAGAGAGAGGGGATGCTCAAGAAGGACACCAATCTGGCAGTCATGCTCCAGCAGCTGCAGCATACTGCCAGATTGGCTCCAGTGATGAGGAGGGAGGGGATGATGAGGTCACTGACTCCACGTGGGTGCCTAATAGGAGAGAGGAGGAGGAGGAGGATGAGGAGGAGGCACATCTCCAACGAGGCAGGATGCCCTTGAGTGGCCAGCGTATGGGCAGCACACCGACGGAATCACACCGCAGAGCTCCGCCTGTGCAGGGTGCTGCCTCTGCCCGTCATTCAAAAAGTTCTTTGGTGTGGGCCTTTTTTGAGGCGAGTGCATCAGATCGCACAGCTGCTGTTTGCAACATATGTCTCAAGCGTATATCGCGTGGCCAAAACATCAGCCGCTTGGGCACCACATGCTTGATCAGACTTATGTTGACCTGCCATGCAGCTCGTTGGCAAGCCTACCTTAAAGACCCACACCAAAGAACAAAGCTGACCTCTTCTTGCACCGCATCAGCTGGGATCTCCAACCCCACTATACCTTCACTCCTCTCTGAAACCTGCTCTGAGAGGAATGAAGGTGTAGAATTAGGTGTGTCACAGGCAAGTACTTGCGGGCACTCTGCTAGCAGTACACCAACGTCCGATTCTAGCAGGAAAATTTCCCTGCCCCAGCTGCTGGATCGTCGAAAGAAGTTCACTCCCAGCCATCCACATGCCCAGCGGTTGAATGCTAGCTTGGCTAAATTGCTAGCGCTTCAACTGCTGCCTTTTCAGTTGGTAGACTCGGCCCCCTTCCGTGAGTTTGTGCAATGTGCGGTTCCTCAGTGGCAGGTTCCCAAACGCCACTTTTTCGCATGGAAGGCGATTCCGGCTCTCTACAGGCATGTGGAAGGCAATGTCTTGGCCTCGCTGGACAGGGCGGTCAGCGGTAAGGTGCATATTACTGCTGACTCATGGTCCAGCAGGCATGGACAGGGACGTTACCTTTCTTTCACGGCCCATTGGGTCACTCTTTTGGCAGCTGGGAAGGATGCAGGACAAGGTGCAGTAGTGTTGGAGGTTGTTCCACCGCCGCGCCTCCAAAATGCTACTACTGGTTGTGACACACCTCTCTCCTCCACCCCCTCCTATTCTTCTTCCTCCATGGCCTCTTCCTGTGGTTTGTCCTCAGAACCAGCGGTGCTCCGTAGGCGTTCAAGGGGCTACGCAAGTACGCAGGCAAAAAGATGCCATGCCGTGCTTGCGCTGGTGTGTTTGGGGGACAGGAGCCACACTGGGGCAGAGGTCCTGTCTGCTCTGCAGGGGCAGGCCGAGAGGTGGTTGACGCCACGCCAGCTTAAGCCAGGAATGGTGGTTTGCGACAATGGCACCAACCTCCTCTCCGCCCTCTGACAGGGACAACTGACCCATGTGCCCTGTATGGCTCACGTCCTTAACCTGGTGGTGCAGCGGTTCTTGGGCAGGTACCCGGGCTTACAGGATGTCCTGAGGCAGGCCAGGAAAGTCTGTGTGCATTTCCGCAGATCTTATAATGCCAGTGCTCGCCTGGCTGAGCTTCAAAAGGAGTTGAACCTGCCCAAGAACCGCCTTATATGTGACATGCCCACCAGGTGGAACTCAACGTTGGCCATGCTGCAGCGGCTGCACACGCAGCAGAGGGCCATCAATGAGTACCTGTGCGACTACGGCACCAGGACAGGGTCAGGGGAGCTCGGGTTTTTTTCACCACGCCAGTGGGGCATGATCAGGGATGCATGCACTGTCCTGGAACCATTTGAGGAGGCCACGAGGATGGTGAGCAGTGACAGTGCATGCATCAGTGACACTGTACCTCTTGTCCACCTGTTGGAGCACACGCTGCGTGGAATAATGGACAGGGCACTTGAGGCAGAACAGAGGCAGGAAGAGGAAGACTTCCTTGCCTCTCAAGGCCCCCTTTACCTAGACAGTGTTCCTTCTGTCCCACCCATCGCATAGGAAGAGGAAGAGGAGGAGGAGGAGGAGGATTGTGTCAGCATGGAGGTGGAGGCTGGCACTCAGCATCATCAGCAGCAGTCTTTTAGGGATGATTTACAGTCCCAAGAAACCAGTGGACTTGTACGTGGCTGGGAGGAGGTGGCTGCGGATCATGTCGTCCTTAGTGACCCAGAGGACTCCGGACTGAATGCCTCAGCTAACCTACGCTGCATGGCCTCCCTGATCCTGCAAAGTCTGCGGAAGGATCCTCGTATTCTTCGGATCAAGGAGAGGGACCATTACTGGCTGGCCACTCTCCTTGATCCACGGTACAAGGGTAAGGTTGCAGACCTTATCGTACCATCGCAGAGGGAGCAGAGGATGAGACAACTCCGGGAGGCCTTGCAGAAAGGTCTGTGCAACGCGTTCCCAGAGACTGGGAGGTTACAAACTCCTGGTCCTGGACAACGAGTTGCTGAGGCTTCGGGCAGTCAAAGAAGGAGCGGTGGGGAAGGTGGCCGTCTGACCGATGCGTTCAGACAATTCTTTAGTCCGCAGCCCCAAAGTATGATCGGTTCCAGCAACCATCGCCAGCGTCTGATATACATGGTCCAGGAATACCTAGGGGCAAGGTCAGACTTGGACACCTTCCCCACCGAAAATCCTCTGGCTTACTGGGTCTTGAGGATGGATCACTGGCCAGAGCTTGCACAGTATGCAATTGAGCTACTGGCCTGTCCTGCATCCAGCGTTCTTTCAGAACGCACATTCAGTGCTGCTGGAGGATTTGTCACGGATCACAGGGTGCGCCTGTCCACCGACTCGGTTGATCGACTGACTTTCATCAAGATGAACCAGTCTTGGATCACCACCAGCTACCACACACCAGATGCTGATATAACAGACTAATTGATTTTAAAATGTCACATCCCTTCAAGACTGATGCTGATGCTGAGTGCCTGTGCTGTTATGTTGACTGGCTATCCTCCTCCTCCTCCTCAATGATACGATTAACGATGATAGCTTGGAAGATCATTTTGGTTTATGGGTGACGCCACCAGTGGCTAAGGCCCAATTTTTCAGCCCCTGTTTAACAGGGGCGTGTAATTAAAATTTTTGATGCAATACTTTGCAACAGGCCTCATTGCTGTGCTCCAAGTACAGTATCTGTGAGGGGTTGCAGTGTTGTGCCACCAGTGCCTAAGGCCCAATTTTTCAGCCCCTGTTCAACAGGGGCATGCAATTATAATTATTGATCTAATAATTCACAGCAGGGCCCATTGCTGCGCCCACCAAGAGTAACTGTCAGGCCTTACAGTGTTGTGGCACCAGCACCACCATCACCACCACCAAAGGCCCAATTTTTAAGCCCCTGTTCAACAGGGGCATGCAATTATAATTATTGATCTAATAATTCACAGCAGGGCCCATTGCTGCGCCCACCAAGAGTAACTGTCAGGCCTTACAGTGTTGTGGCACCAGCACCACCATCACCACCACCACCACCACCAAAGGCCCAATTTTTCTGCCCCTGTTCAACAGGGGCATGCAATTATAATTATTGATCTAATAATTCACAGCAGGGCCCATTGCTGCGCCCACCAAGAGTAACTGTCAGGCCTTACAGTGTTGTGGCACCAGCACCACCATCACCACCACCACCACCACCAAAGGCCCAATTTTTCAGCCCCTGTTCAACAGGGGCATGCAATTATAATTATTGATCTAATAATTCACAGCAGGGACCATTGCTGCGCCCACCAAGAGTAACTGTCAGGCCTTACAGTGTTGTGGCACCAGCACCACCATCAAAGGCCCAATTTTTACTACCACTGATCAACAATTATATGTTATTACAATTCCTGATATTATAGTTGACAGCAGGGCGTTCCAGCACCCACCAAGAATAACTGTGAGTGCTTTCAGTGTTGTGCCAACACCAACACCTTAGGGGCCAATTTCTGCAGAGTATATACGGAAGGTCCCTACTTTCAAACATCCAACTTACAAACTACTACTACTTGCAAACGCAAGAAGACAACAGGAAGTGAGAGGAAATCTACCCCTTGGAAGGAAAATTCTCTCCTGTAAGAATTAATATGGGAGAAAGGTGTCTCCTCTCTACTGATGCTTTATCACCAATCCTTGTTTCAATAAAAACACCACATTTCAAAAACAGTTGTCATTGGGACGCAAAGTGAGGTGAAATGTTCTGAACATGGGCACAGACAGCAAAAAAAATGTGACAGGGGTGATAACCGTTCCCTATGTTTTACAAAAAGCTAAAAAAAGGAATTTGGCATGGAGCTCCACTTAAACAATGCAGCTGTTCAAAATTACAAACAGATTCTACATAAGAACAAACCTACAGTCCCTGTCTTGTATGCACCGCCTGTATACGGCTGTTCAGAGTATATAGGTCCTTTTTTATTTTGTGTGCAGGGTTCCCCTTAATATCCATACAAGACCCAAAGGGGCTGGTAATGGGCTGGGGTAGGGGGGGGTTGATGGGTAGCTATGCCATTTTTCCTAAAGATTTTCATCCATATTACCGGGACCAGACATTGCATTAAAGCCGCAAGCAGTTTTAAATGGCTTTTTTCCCTTTAGAAATGTTATTTTGTGCAGGGACAGTTCTAAACACGGGAAACACGTGGCACTTCACAGGCATACTTTAGACACCCCCCAGGTACAATATTTAAAGGAATATTTGACTTTTTTTTTCACTTTATGCATCATTAAAATGACTGCTCCCGGAAAACATCCGTTTTTAAAACTTCTTTTTGCATTGATACATGTCCCCTGGTGCAGAAGCCGGGTTCCCAAACTCTGTTTCGGACAATAACATGGATAATAGTCGTTATAATTAGCACTTTAGAATCCGAACGTTCGCATCCATTGTATTTAATAGGGTTCTAATGTTCGTGTGAACTTTCGGTCCGTTCGCGGGTTCTGGTGCGAACCGAACCCGGGGGTGTTCGGCTCATCACTATTCACTCATTGTTTCATCATTGTGGAGGGCTTTTGAGACCATTTTAATACCTATTCTGCCTTCCTAAAACATTTTTTTTAAAAATTCAAAAAATGCAAGGGGTGTGCTCCAAAATTTGTTTTACGCAGTTTTACCCATTGTGCCATCTTTTTTAAGAAAGAATGACCAGAGGGAGTAAATATGAGTATATTTCCACCTTAAAACGCCAAGAACAATCTGAGAATACCCATTTTCTTACACCGGAATGAAACCACCAAAAGTCAAAAATGTCATCAATGTGACGTCACTAAAACAGGAAGTGTCTCTTAAACAACTTTCCATTGTCCATTTTCCATTTCACTCATTTTTTCATCATTGTGGGGGGCTTTTGAGCCCGTTTACTGTCTTTTTTGCATTCTTGAGACATTTTTCAAAATTTGGAAAAATGCAAAGGGCGTGACCAATTTTTTTTATTTTATGCCTTTGTATGCATTGTGCCATCTTTTTTAAGAAAGAATGGCCAGAGGGATGAATATGAGTTGTTTCAGCATTAAAAAGAAAAGATTAATCTGAGAGTACCCATTTTCTTAAATCAGAAGTGAAACCACCAAAAGTCAAAAACGTCATCAATGTGACGTCACAAAACAGGAAGTTGGTCTTAAACACATTTTCATTGTCCATTTTCCATTTCACTCAATGTTTCATCATTGTGGAGGGCTTTTGAGACCATTTTAATACCTTTTCTGCCTTCCTAAAACATTTTTAAAAATTTCAAAAAATGCAAGGTGTGTGTTCCAAAATTTGTTTTACGCAGTTTTACCCATTGTGCCATATTTTTTAAGAAATAATGACCAGGGGGATTAAATATGAGTAGATTTCTGCCTTAAAACGCCAAGAACAATCTGAGAATACCCATTTTCTTACACCGGAATGAAACCACCAAAAGTCAAAAACATCATCAATGTGACGTCACCAAAACAGGAAGTGGCTCTTAAACAAATTTTCATTGTCCATTTTCCATTTCACTCATTGTTTTATCATTGTGGAGGGCTTTTGATCCCGTTTTACTGTCTTTTTTGCATTCCTGAGACATTTTTAAAAATTTGGAAAAATCCAAAGAGCGTGACCTGAAATTTTTATTTTATGCCTTTGTATGCATTGTGCCATCTTTTTTAAGAACGAATGACCAGAGGGATGAAATATGAGTTGTTTTAGCATTAAAAAGAAAATAACAATCTGAGAGTACCCATTTTCTTAAATCGGAAATGAAACCACCAAAAGTTGAAAATGTCATCAATGTGACGTCACCAAAACAGGAAGTGGCTCCTAAACAAATTTTAATTGTCCATTTTCCATTTCACTCATTGTTTCATCATTGTGGAGGGCTTTTGAGCCCGTTTTAATATCTTTTCTGCCTTCCTGAGACATTTTTAAAAAATGCAAAAAATGCAAGGGGCATGCCCCAAAATGTATGTTTTACGCATTTTTACCTATTTTGCCATCTTTTTTTAAGAAAGAATGACCAGAGGGATTAAATATAAGCAGATTTCCACCTTAAAACGCCAAGAACAACCTGAGAATACCTATTTTCTTAAACCGGAAGTGAAACCACCAAAAGTCAAAAACATCATCAATGTGACGTCACCAAAACAGGAAGTGGCTCTTAAACATATTTTCATTGTCCATTTTCCATTTCACTCATTGTTTCATCATTGTGGAGGGCTTTTGAGCCCGTTTTATGGTCTTTTTTGCATTCTTGAGACATTTTTCAAAATTTGGAAAAATGCAAAGGGCGTGACCGGAAATTTTTATTTTATGCCTTTGTATGCATTGTGCCATCTTTTTTAAGAACGAATGACCAGAGGGATGAAATATGAGTTGTTTCAGCATTAAAAAGAAAATAACTATCTGAGAGTACCCATTTTCTTAAATCGGAAGTGAAACCACCAAAAGTCAAAAACATCATTAATGTGACGTCACCAAAACAGGAAGTGGCTCTTAAACAAATTTTCATTGTCCATTTTCCATTTCACTCAATGTTTCATCATTGTGGAGGGCTTTTGAGACCATTTTAATACCTTTTCTGCCTTCCTAAAACATTTTTAAAAATTTCAAAAAATGCAAGGTGTGTGTTCCAAAATTTGTTTTACGCAGTTTTACCCATTGTGCCATCTTTTTTAAGAAAGAATGACCAGAGGGATTAAATATGAGTAGATTTCCGCCTTAAAACGCCAAGAACAATCTGAGAATACCCATTTTCTTACACCGGAATGAAACCACCAAAAGTCAAAAACATCATCAATGTGACGTCACCAAAACAGGAAGTGGCTGTTAAACAAATTTTCATTGTCCATTTTCCATTTCACTCATTGTTTCATCATTGTGGAGGGCTTTTGAGCCCGTTTTACTGTCTTTTTTGCATTCCTGAGACATTTTTCAAAATTTGGAAAAATGCAAAGGGCGTGACCAGAAACTTTTATTTTATGCCTTTGTATGCATTGTGCCATCCTTTTCAGAAAGAATGACCAGAGGGATAAAATATGAGTTGTTTCAGCATTAAAAAGAAAAGAAGAATGTGAGAGTACCCATTTTCTTAAATTGGAAGTGAAACCACCAAAAGTCAAAAATGTCATCAATGTGACGTCACCAAAACAGGAAGTTGGTCTTAAACAAATTTTCATTGTCTATTTTCCATTTCACTCATTCTTTCATCATTGTGGAGGGCTTTTGAGCCCGTTTTACTGTCTTTTTTGCATTCTTGAGACATTTTTCAAAATTTGGAAAAATGCAAAGGGCGTGACCAAATTTTTTTATTTTATGCCTTTGTATGCATTGTGCCATCTTTTTTAAGAAAGAATGGCCAGAGGGATGAATATGAGTTGTTTCAGCATTAAAAAGAAAATATTAATCTGAGAGTACCCATTTTCTTAAATCAGAAGTGAAACCACCAAAAGTCAAAAACGTCATCAATGTGACGTCACCAAAACAGGAAGTTGGTCTTAAACAAATTTTCATTGTCCATTTTCCATTTCACTCAATGTTTCATCATTGTGGAGGGCTTTTGAGACCATATTAATACCTTTTCTGCCTTCCTAAAACATTTTTAAAAATTTAAAAAAATGCAAGGTGTGTGTTCCAAAATTTGTTTTACGCAGTTTTACCCATTGTGCCATCTTTTTTAAGAAAGAATGACCAGAGGGATTAAATATGAGTAGATTTCCGCCTTAAAACGCCAAGAACAATCTGAGAATACCCATTTTCTTACACCGGAATGAAACCACCAAAAGTCAAAAACATCATCAATGTGACATCACCAAAACAGGAAGTGGCTCTTAAACAAATTTTCATTGTCCATTTTCCATTTCACTCATTGTTTCATCATTGTGGAGGGCTTTTGATCCTGTTTTACTGTCTTGTTTGCATTCCTGAGACATTTTTAAAAATTTGGAAAAATCCAAAGGGCGTGACCTGAAATTTTTATTTTATGCCTTTGTATGCATTGTGCCATCTTTTTTAAGAACAAATGACCAGAGGGATGAAATATGAGTTGTTTTAGCATTAAAAAGAAAATAACAATCTGAGAGTACCCATTTTCTTAAATCGGAAATGAAACCACCAAAAGTTGAAAACGTCATCAATGTGACGTCACCAAAACAGGAAGTGGCTCCTAAACAAATTTTAATTGTCCATTTTCCATTTCACTCATTGTTTCATCATTGTGGAGGGCTTTTGAGCCCGTTTTAATATCTTTTCTGCCTTCCTGAGACATTTTTAAAAAATGCAAAAAATGCAAGGGGCATGCCCCAAAATTTATGTTTTACGCATTTTTACCTATTTTGCCATCTTTTTTTAAGAAAGAATGACCAGAGGGATTAAATATAAGCAGATTTCCACCTTAAAACGCCAAGAACAACCTGAGAATACCTATTTTCTTAAACCGGAAGTGAAACCACCAAAAGTCAAAAACATCATCAATGTGATGTCACCAAAACAGGAAGTGGCTCTTAAACAAATTGTCATTGTCCATTTTCCATTTCACTCATTCTTTCATCATTGTGGAGGGCTTTTGAGCCCGTTTTACAGTCTTTTTTGCATTCTTGAGACATTTTTCAAAATTTGGAGAAATGCAAAGGGCGTGACCGGAAATTTTTATTTTATGCCTTTGCATGCATTGTGCCATCTTTTTTAAGAAAGAATGACCAGAGGGATGAATATGAGTTGTTTCAACATTAAAAAGAAAAGATTAATCTGAGAGTACCCATTTTCTTAAATCAGAAGTGAAACCACCAAAAGTTAAAAACGTCATCAATGTGACGTCACCAAAACAGGAAGTTGGTCTTAAACAAATTTTCCTTGTCCATTTTCCATTTCACTCATTGTTTCATCATTGTGGAGGGCTTTTGAGACCATTTTAATACCTTTTCTGCCTTCCTAAAACATTTTTAAAAATTTCAAAAAATGCAAGGTGTGTGTTCCAAAATTAGTTTTACGCAGTTTTACCCATTGTGCCATCTTTTTTAAGAAAGAATGACCAGAGGGATTAAATATGAGTAGATTTTCGCCTTAAAACGCCAAGAACAATCTGAGAATACCCATTTTCTTACACCGGAATGAAACCACCAAAAGTCAAAAACATCATCAATGTGACGTCACCAAAACAGGAAGTGGCTCCTAAACAAATTTTCATTGTCCATTTTCCATTTCACTCATTGTTTCATCATTGTGGAGGGCTTTTGAGCCCGTTTTACTGTCTTTTTTGCATTCTTGAGACATTTTTCAAAATTTGGAAAAATGCAAAGGGCGTGACCAGAAACTTTTATTTTATGCCTTTGTATGCATTGTGCCATCCTTTTCAGAAAGAATGACCAGAGGGATAAAATATGAGTTATTTCAGCATTAAAAAGAAAAGAACAATGTGAGAGTACCCATTTTCTTAAATTGGAAGTGAAACCACCAAAAGTCAAAAACGTCATCAATGTGACGTCACCAAAACAGGAAGTTGGTCTTAAACAAATTTTCATTGTCTATTTTCCATTTCACTCATTCTTTCATCATTGTGGAGGGCTTTTGAGCCCATTTTAATATCTTTTCTCCCTTCCTAAAACATTTTTAAAAATTTCAAAAAATGCAAGGTGTGTGTTCCAAAATTTGTTTTACGCAGTTTTACCCATTGTGCCATCTTTTTTAAGAAAGAATGGCCAGAGGGATTAAATATAAGTAGATTTCTGCCTTAAAACACCAAGAACAATCTGAGAATACCCATTTTCTTACACCGGAATGAAACCACCAAAAGTCAAAAACATCATCAATGTGACGTCACCAAACAGGAAGTGGCTCTTAAACAAATTTTCATTGTCCATTTTCCATTTCACTCATTGTTTCATCATTGTGGAGGGCTTTTGATCCCGTTTTACTGTCTTTTTTGCATTCCTGAGACATTTTTCAAAATTTGGAAAAATCCAAAGGGCGTGACCTGAAATTTTTATTTTATGCCTTTGTATGCATTGTGCCATCTTTTTTAAGAACGAATGACCAGAGGGATGAAATATGAGTTGTTTTAGCATTAAAAAGAAAATAACAATCTGAGAGTACCCATTTTCTTAAATCGGAAATGAAACCACCAAAAGTCAAAAACGTCATCAATGTGACGTCACCAAAACAGGAAGTGGCTCCTAAACAAATTTTAATTGTCCATTTTCCATTTCACTCATTGTTTCATCATTGTGGAGGGCTTTTGAGCCCGTTTTACTGTCTTTTTTGCATTCCTGAGACATTTTTCAAAATTTGGAAAAATACAAAGGGCGTGACCAGAAACTTTTATTTTATGCCTTTGTATGCATTGTGCCATCCTTTTCAGAAAGAATGACCAGAGGGATAAAATATGAGTTGTTTCAGCATTAAAAAGAAAAGAACAATGTGAGAGTACCCATTTTCTTAAATTGGAAGTGAAACCACCAAAAGTCAAAAACGTCATCAATGTGACGTCGCCAAAACAGGAAGTTGGTCTTAAACAAATTTTCATTGTCTATTTTCCATTTCACTCATTCTTTCATCATTGTGGAGGGCTTTTGAGCCCATTTTAATATCTTTTCTGCCTTCCTAAAACATTTTTAAAAATTTCAAAAAATGCAAGGTGTGTGTTCCAAAATTTGTTTTACGCAGTTTTACCCATTGTGCCATCTTTTTTAGGAAAGAATGACCAGAGGGATTAAATATAAGTAGATTTCCGCCTTAAAATGCCAGGAACAATCTGAGAATACCCATTTTCTTACACCGGAATGAAACCACCAAAAGTCAAAAACATCATCAATGTGACGTCACCAAACAGGAAGTGGCTCTTAAACAAATTTTCATTGTCCATTTTCCATTTCACTCATTGTTTCATCATTGTGGAGGGCTTTTGATCCCGTTTTACTGTCTTTTTTGCATTCCTGAGACATTTTTCGAAATTTGGAAAAATCCAAAGGGCGTGACCTGAAATTTTTATTTTATGCCTTTGTATGCATTGTGCCATCTTTTTTAAGAACGAATGACCAGAGGGATGAAATATGAGTTGTTTTAGCATTAAAAAGAAAATAACAATCTGAGAGTACCCATTTTCTTAAATCGGAAATGAAACCACCAAAAGTCAAAAACGTCATCAATGTGACGTCACCAAAACAGGAAGTGGCTCCTAAACAAATTTTCATTGTCTATTTTCCATTTCACTCATTGTTTCATCATTGTGGAGGGCTTTTGAGCCCGTTTTAATATCTTTTCTGCCTTCCTGAGACATTTTTAAAAAATGCAAAAAATGCAAGGGGCATGCCCCAAAATGTATGTTTTACGCATTTTTACCTATCTTGCCATCTTTTTTTAAGAAAGAATGACCAGAGGGATTAAATATAAGCAGATTTCCACCTTAAAACGCCAAGAACAACCTGAGAATACCTATTTTCTTAAACCGGAAGTGAAACCACCAAAAGTCAAAAACATCATCAATGTGACGTCACCAAAACAGGAAGTGGCTCTTAAACAAATTTTCATTGTCCATTTTCAATTTCACTCATTGTTTCATCATTGTGGAGGGCTTTTGAGTCTGTTTTACTGTCTTTTTTGCATTCCTGAGACATTTTTCAAAATTTGGAAAAAGGCAAAGGGCGTGACCAGAAACTTTTATTTTATGCCATTGTAAGCATTGTGCCATCCTTTTAAGAAAGAATGACCACAGGGATAAAATATGAGTTGTTTCAGCATTAAAAAGAAAAGAACAATGTGAGAGTACCCATTTTCTTAAATTGGAAGTGAAACCACCAAAAGTCAAAAACGTCATCAATGTGACGTCACCAAAACAGGAAGTTGGTCTTAAACAAATGTTCATTGTCTATTTTCCATTTCACTCATTCTTTCATCATTGTGGAGGGCTTTTGAGACCATTTTCATATCTTTTCTGCCTTCCTGAGACATTTTTAAAAATTTCAAAAAATGCAAGGGGCGTGCCCCAAAATGTATGTTTTACGCATTTTTACCTATTTGTTCATCTTTTTAAAGAAAGAATGACCAGAGGGATTAAATATAAGCAGATTTCCACCTTAAAACGCAAAGAACAACCTGAGAATACCCATTTTCTTAAACCGGAAGTGAAACCACCAAAAGTCAAAAACATCATCAATGTGACGTCACCAAAACAGGAAGTTGGTCTTAAACAAATTTTCATTGTCCATTTTCCATTTCACTCATTGTTTAATCATTGTGAGGGCTTTTGAGACCATTTTAATACCTTTTCTGCCTTCCTAAAACATTTTTAAAAATTTCAAAAAATGCAAGGTGTGTGTTCCAAAATTTGTTTTACGCAGTTTTACCCATTGTACCATCTTTTTTAAGAAAGAATGACCAGAGGGATTAAATATGAGTAGATTTCCGCCTTAAAACGCCAAGAACAATCTGAGAATACCCATTTTCTTACACCGGAATGAAACCACCAAAAGTCAAAAACATCATCAATGTGACGTCACCAAAACAGGAAGTGGCTCTTAAACAAATTTTAATTGTCCATTTTCCATTTCACTCATTGTTTCATCATTGTGGAGGGCTTTTGAGTCTGTTTTACTGTCTTTTTTGCATTCCTGAGACATTTTTCAAAATTTGGAAAAAGGCAAAGGGCGTGACCAGAAACTTTTATTTTATGCCATTGTAAGCATTGTGCCATCCTTTTAAGAAAGAATGACCACAGGGATAAAATATGAGTTGTTTCAGCATTAAAAAGAAAAGAACAATGTGAGAGTACCCATTTTCTTAAATTGGAAGTGAAACCACCAAAAGTCAAAAACGTCATCAATGTGACGTCACCAAAACAGGAAGTTGGTCTTAAACAAATGTTCATTGTCTATTTTCCATTTCACTCATTCTTTCATCATTGTGGAGGGCTTTTGAGACCATTTTCATATCTTTTCTGCCTTCCTGAGACATTTTTAAAAATTTTAAAAAATGCAAGGGGCGTGCCCCAAAATGTATGTTTTACGCATTTTTACCTATTTGTCCATCTTTTTAAAGAAAGAATGACCAGAGGGATTAAATATAAGCAGATTTCCACCTTAAAACGCAAAGAACAACCTGAGAATACCCATTTTCTTAAACCGGAAGTGAAACCACCAAAAGTCAAAAACATCATCAATGTGACGTCACCAAAACAGGAAGTGGCTCCTAAACAAATTTTCATTGTCCATTTTCCATTTCACTCATTGTTTCATCATTGTGGAGGGCTTTTGAGCCCGTTTTACTGTCTTTTTTGCATTCCTGAGACATTTTTCAAAATTTGGAAAAATGCAAAGGGCGTGACCAGAAACTTTTATTTTATGCCTTTGTATGCATTGTGCCATCCTTTTCAGAAAGAATGACCAAAGGGATAAAATATGAGTTGTTTCAGCATTAAAAAGAAAATAACAATGTGAGAGTACCCATTTTCTTAAATTGGAAGTGAAACCACCAAAAGTCAAAAACGTCATCAATGTGACGTCACCAAAACAGGAAGTTGGTCTTAAACAAATTTTCATTGTCTATTTTCCATTTCACTCATTCTTTCATCATTGTGGAAGGCTTTTGAGCCCATTTTAATATCTTTTATGCCTTCCTAAAACATTTTTAAAAATTTCAAAAAATGCAAGGTGTGTGTTCCAAAATTTGTTTTACGCAGTTTTACCCATTGTGCCATCTTTTTTAAGAAAGAATGACCAGAGGGATTAAATATGAGTAGATTTCCGCCTTAAAACGCCAAGAACAATCTGAGAATACCCATTTTCTTACACCGGAATGAAGCCACCAAAAGTCAAAAACATCATCAATGTGACGTCACCAAACAGGAAGTGGCTCTTAAACAAATTGTCATTGTCCATTTTCCATTTCACTCATTGTTTCATCATTGTGGAGGGATTTTGATCCCGTTTTACTGTCTTTTTTGCATTCCTGAGACATTTTTCAAAATTTGGAATAATCCAAAGGGCGTGACCTGAAATTTTTATTTTATGCCTTTGTATGCATTGTGCCATCTTTTTTAAGAACGAATGACCAGAGGGATGAAATATGAGTAGATTTCCGCCTTAAAACGCCAAGAACAATCTGAGAATACCCATTTTCTTACACCGGAATGAAACCACCAAAAGTCAAAAACATCATCAATGTGACGTCACCAAAACAGGAAGTGGCTCCTAAACAAATTTTCATTGTCCATTTTCCATTTCACTCATTGTTTCATCATTGTGGAGGGCTTTTGAGCCCGTTTTAATATCTTTTCTGCCTTCCTGAGACATTTTTAAAAAATGCAAAAAATGCAAGGGGCATGCCCCAAAATGTATGTTTTACGCATTTTTACCTATCTTGCCATCTTTTTTTAAGAAAGAATGACCAGAGGGATTAAATATAAGCAGATTTCCACCTTAAAACGCCAAGAACAACCTGAGAATACCTATTTTCTTAAACCGGAAGTGAAACCACCAAAAGTCAAAAACATCATCAATGTGACGTCACCAAAACAGGAAGTGGCTCTTAAACAAATTTTCATTGTCCATTTTCCATTTCACTCATAGTTTCATCATTGTGGAGGGCTTTTGAGCCCGTTTTATGGTCTTTTTTGCATTCTTGAGACATTTTTCAAAATTTGGAAAAATGCAAAGGGCGTGACCGGAAATTTTTATTTTATGCCTTTGTATGCATTGTGCCATCTTTTTTAAGAACAAATGACCAGAGGGATGAAATATGAGTTGTTTCAGCATTAAAAAGAAAAGAACTATCTGAGAGTACCCATTTTCTTAAATCGGAAGTGAAACCACCAAAAGTCAAAAACATCATCAATGTGATGTCACCAAAACAGGAAGTGGCTCTTAAACAAATTTTCATTGTCCATTTTCCATTTCAATCATTGTTTCATCATTGTGGAGGGCTTTTGAGCCCGTTTTACAGTCTTTTTTGCATTCTTGAGACATTTTTAAAAATTTGGAGGGATGCAAAGGGCGTGACCGGAAATTTTTATTTTATGCCTTTGCATGCATTGTGCCATCTTTTTTAAGAAAGAATGACCAGAGGGATGAATATGAGTTGTTTCAACATTAAAAAGAAAATATTAATCTGAGAGTACCCATTTTCTTAAATCAGAAGTGAAACCACCAAAAGTTAAAAACGTCATCAATGTGACGTCACCAAAACAGGAAGTTGGTCTTAAACAAATTTTCATTGTCCATTTTCCATTTCACTCATTGTTTCATCATTGTGAGGGCTTTTGAGACCATTTTAATACCTTTTCTGCCTTCCTAAAACATTTTTAAAAATTTCAAAAAATGCAAGGTGTGTGTTCCAAAATTTGTTTTACGCAGTTTTACCCATTGTGCCATCTTTTTTAAGAAAGAATGACCAGAGGGATTAAATATGAGTAGATTTCCGTCTTAAAACGCCAAGAACAATCTGAGAATACCCATTTTCTTACACCGGAAGTGAAACCACCAAAAGTCAAAAACATCATCAATGTGACGTCACCAAAACAGGAAGTGGCTCTTAAACAAATTGTCATTGTCCATTTTCCATTTCACTCATTGTTTCATCATTGTGGAGGGCTTTTGAGCCCGTTTTACTATCTTTTTTGCATTCCTGAGACATTTTTCAAAATTTGGAAAAATGCAAAGGGTGTGACCAGAAACTTTTATTTTATGCCTTTGTATGCATTGTGCCATCCTTTTAAGAAAGAATGACCAGAGGGATAAAATATGAGTTGTTTCAGCATTAAAAAGAAAAGAACAATGTGAGAGTACCCATTTTCTTAAATTGGAAGTGAAACCACCAAAAGTCAAAAACGTCATCAATGTGACATCACCAAAACAGGAAGTTGGTCTTAAACAAATGTTCATTGTCTATTTTCCATTTCACTCATTCTTTCATCATTGTGGAGGGCTTTTGAGACCATTTTAATATCTTTTCTGCCTTCCTGATACATTTTTAAAAATTTCAAAAAATGCAAGGGGCGTGCCCCAAAATGTATGTTTTACGCATTTTTACCCATTGTGCCATCTTTTTTAAGAAAGAATGACCAGAGGGAATAAATATGAGTAGATTTCCACCTTAAAACGCCAAGAACAATCTGAGAATACCCATTTTCTTACACCGGAATGAAACCACCAAAAGTCAAAAACATCGTCAATGTGACGTCACCAAAACAGGAAGTGGCTCTTAAACAAATTTTCATTGTCCATTTTCCATTTCACTCATTGTTTCATCATTGTGGAGGGCTTTTGAGTCTGTTTTACTGTCTTTTTTGCATTCCTGAGACATTTTTCAAAATTTGGAAAAAGGCAAAGGGCGTGACCAGAAACTTTTATTTTATGCCATTGTAAGCATTGTGCCATCCTTTTAAGAAAGAATGACCACAGGGATAAAATATGAGTTGTTTCAGCATTAAAAAGAAAAGAACAATGTGAGAGTACCCATTTTCTTAAATTGGAAGTGAAACCACCAAAAGTCAAAAACGTCATCAATGTGACGTCACCAAAACAGGAAGTTGGTCTTAAACAAATGTTCATTGTCTATTTTCCATTTCACTCATTCTTTCATCATTGTGGAGGGCTTTTGAGACCATTTTCATATCTTTTCTGCCTTCCTGAGACATTTTTAAAAATTTAAAAAAATGCAAGGGGCGTGCCCCAAAATGTATGTTTTACGCATTTTTACCTATTTGTCCATCTTTTTAAAGAAAGAATGACCAGAGGGATTAAATATAAGCAGATTTCCACCTTAAAACGCAAAGAACAACCTGAGAATACCCATTTTCTTAAACCGGAAGTGAAACCACCAAAAGTCAAAAACATCATCAATGTGACGTCACCAAAACAGGAAGTGGCTCCTAAACAAATTTTCATTGTCCATTTTCCATTTCACTCATTGTTTCATCATTGTGGAGGGCTTTTGAGCCCGTTTTACTGTCTTTTTTGCATTCCTGAGACATTTTTCAAAATTTGGAAAAATGCAAAGGGCGTGACCAGAAACTTTTATTTCATGCCTTTGTATGCATTGTGCCATCCTTTTCAGAAAGAATGACCAAAGGGATAAAATATGAGTTGTTTCAGCATTAAAAAGAAAAGAACAATGTGAGAGTACCCATTTTCTTAAATTGGAAGTGAAACCACCAAAAGTCAAAAACGTCATCAATGTGACGTCACCAAAACAGGAAGTTGGTCTTAAACAAATTTTCATTGTCTATTTTCCATTTCACTCATTCTTTCATCATTGTGGAGGGCTTTTGAGCCCATTTTAATATCTTTTCTGCCTTCCTAAAACATTTTTAAAAATTTCAAAAAATGCAAGGTGTGTGTTCCAAAATTTGTTTTACGCAGTTTTACCCATTGTGCCATCTTTTTTAAGAAAGAATGACCAGAGGGATTAAATATGAGTAGATTTCCGCCTTAAAACGCCAAGAACAATCTGAGAATACCCATTTTCTTACACCGGAATGAAGCCACCAAAAGTCAAAAACATCATCAATGTGACGTCACCAAACAGGAAGTGGCTCTTAAACAAATTGTCATTGTCCATTTTCCATTTCACTCATTGTTTCATCATTGTGGAGGGCTTTTGATCCCGTTTTACTGTCTTTTTTGCATTCCTGAGACATTTTTCAAAATTTGGAATAATCCAAAGGGCGTGACCTGAAATTTTTATTTTATGCCTTTGTATGCATTGTGCCATCTTTTTAAAGAACAAATGACCAGAGGGATGAAATATGAGTAGATTTCCGCCTTAAAACGCCAAGAACAATCTGAGAATACCCATTTTCTTACACCGGAATGAAACCACCAAAAGTCAAAAATGTCATCAATGTGACGTCACCAAAACAGGAAGTGGCTCCTAAACAAATTTTCATTGTCCATTTTCCATTTCACTCATTGTTTCATCATTGTGAAGGGCTTTTGAGCCCGTTTTAATATCTTTTCTGCCTTCCTGAGACATTTTTAAAAAATGCAAAAAATGCAAGGGGCATGCCCCAAAATGTATGTTTTACGCATTTTTACCTATCTTGCCATCTTTTTTTAAGAAAGAATGACCAGGGGGATTAAATATAAGCAGATTTCCACCTTAAAACGCCAAGAACAACCTGAGAATACCTATTTTCTTAAACCGGAAGTGAAACCACCAAAAGTCAAAAGCATCATCAATGTGACGTCACCAAAACAGGAAGTGGCTCTTAAACAAATTTTCATTGTCCATTTTCCATTTCACTCATAGTTTCATCATTGTGGAGGGCTTTTGAGCCCGTTTTATGGTCTTTTTTGCATTCTTGAGACATTTTTCAAAATTTGGAAAAATGCAAAGGGCGTGACCGGAAATTTTTATTTTATGCCTTTGTATGCATTGTGCCATCTTTTTTAAGAACAAATGACCAGAGGGATGAAATATGAGTTGTTTCAGCATTAAAAAGAAAAGAACTATCTGAGAGTACCCATTTTCTTAAATCGGAAGTGAAACCACCAAATGTCAAAAACATCATCAATGTGACGTCACCAAAACAGGAAGTGGCTCTTAAACAAATTTTTATTGTCCATTTTCCATTTCAATCATTGTTTCATCATTGTGGAGGGCTTTTGAGCCCGTTTTACAGTCTTTTTTGCATTCTTGAGACATTTTTCAAAATTTGGAGAAGTGCAAATTTTTATTTTATGCCTTTGCATGCATTGTGCCATCTTTTTAAAGAAAGAATGACCAGAGGGATGAATATGAGTTGTTTCAATATTAAAAGAAAAGATTAATCTGAGAGTACCCATTTTCTTAAATCAGAAGTGAAACCACCAAAAGTTAAAAACGTCATCAATGTGACGTCACCAAAACAGGAAGTTGGTCTTAAACAAATTTTCATTGTCCATTTTCCATTTCACTCATTGTTTCATCATTGTGGAGGGCTTTTGAGACCATTTTAATACCTTTTCTGCCTTCCTAAAACATTTTTAAAAATTTCAAAAAATGCAAGGTGTGTGTTCCAAAATTTGTTTTACGCGGTTTTACCCATTGTGCCATCTTTTTTAAGAAAGAATGACCAGAGGGATTAAATATGAGTAGATTTCCGCCTTAAAACGCCAGGAACAATCTGAGAATACCCATTTTCTTACACTGGAATGAAACCACCTAAAGTCAAAAACATCATCAATGTGACGTCACCAAAACAGGAAGTGGCTCTTAAACAAATTTTCATTGTCCATTTTCCATTTCACTCATTGTTTCATCATTGTGGAGGGCTTTTGAGCCCGTTTTACTGTCTTTTTTGCATTCCTGAGACATTTTTCAAAATTTGGAAAAATGCAAAGGGCGTGACCAGAAACGTTTATTTTATGCCTTTGTATGCATTGTGCCATCCTTTTAAGAAAGAATGACCAGAGGGATAAAATATGAGTTGTTTCAGCATTAAAAAGAAAAGAACAATGTGAGAGTACCCATTTTCTTAAATCGGAAGTGAAACCACCAAAAGTCAAAAACATCATCAATGTGACGTCACCAAAACAGGAAGTGGCTCTTAAACAAATTTTCATTGTCCCTTTTCCATTTCACTCATTGTTTCATCATTGTGGAGGGCTTTTGAGCCCGTTTTACTATCTTTTTTGCATTCCTGAGACATTTTTCAAAATTTGGAAAAATGCAAAGGGTGTGACCAGAAACTTTTATTTTATGCCTTTGTATGCATTGTGCCATCCTTTTAAGAAAGAATGACCAGAGGGATAAAATATGAGTTGTTTCAGCATTAAAAAGAAAAGAACAATGTGAGAGTACCCATTTTCTTAAATTGGAAGTGAAACCACCAAAAGTCAAAAACGTCATCAATGTGACATCACCAAAACAGGAAGTTGGTCTTAAACAAATGTTCATTGTCTATTTTCCATTTCACTCATTCTTTCATCATTGTGGAGGGCTTTTGAGACCATTTTAATATCTTTTCTGCCTTCCTGAGACATTTTTAAAAATTTCAAAAAATGCAAGGGGCGTGCCCCAAAATGTATGTTTTACGCATTTTTACCCATTGTGCCATCTTTTTTAAGAAAGAATGACCAGAGGGAATAAATATGAGTAGATTTCCACCTTAAAACGCCAAGAACAATCTGAGAATACCCATTTTCTTACACCGGAATGAAACCACCAAAAGTCAAAAACATCATCAATGTGACGTCACCAAAACAGGAAGTGGCTCTTAAACAAATTTTCATTGTCCATTTTCCATTTCACTCATTGTTTCATCATTGTGGAGGGCTTTTGAGACCATTTTAATACCTTTTCTGCCTTCCTAAAACATTTTTAAAAATTTCAAAAAATGCAAGGTGTGTGTTCCAAAAATATTTTACGCAGTTTTACCCATTTTGCCATCTTTTTTAAGAAAGAATGACCAGAGGGATTAAATATGAGTAGATTTCCGCCTTAAAATGCCAGGAACAATCTGAGAATACCCATTTTCTTACACCGGAATGAAACCACCTAAAGTCAAAAACATCATCAATGTGACGTCACCAAAACAGGAAGTGGCTCTTAAACAAATTTTCATTGTCCATTTTCCATTTCACTCATTGTTTCATCATTGTGGAGGGCTTTTGAGCCCGTTTTACTGTCTTTTTTGCATTCCTGAGACATTTTTCAAAATTTGGAAAAATGCAAAGGGCGTGACCAGAAACTTTTATTTTATGCCTTTGTATGCATTGTGCCATCCTTTTAAGAAAGAATGACCAGAGGGATAAAATATGAGTTGTTTCAGCTTTAAAAAGAAAAGAACAATGTGAGAGTACCCATTTTCTTAAATCGGAAGTGAAACCACCAAAAGTCAAAAACATCATCAATGTGACGTCACCAAAACAGGAAGTGGCTCTTAAACAAATTTTCATTGTCCATTTTCCATTTCACTCATTGTTTCATCATTGTGGAGGGCTTTTGAGCCCGTTTTACTATCTTTTTTGCATTCCTGAGACATTTTTCAAAATTTGGAAAAATGCAAAGGGCGTGACCAGAAACTTTTATTTTATGCCTTTGTATGCATTGTGCCATCCTTTTAAGAAAGAATGACCAGAGGGATAAAATATGAGTTGTTTCAGTATTAAAAAGAAAAGAACAATGTGAGAGTACCCATTTTCTTAAATTGGAAGTGAAACCACCAAAAGTCAAAAACGTCATCAATGTGACGTCACCAAAACAGGAAGTTGGTCTTAAACAAATGTTCATTGTCTATTTTCCATTTCACTCATTCTTTCATCATTGTGGAGGGCTTTTGAGCCCATTTTAATATCTTTTCTGCCTTCCTGAGACATTTTTAAAAATTTCAAAAAATGCAAGGGGCGTGGCCCAAAATGTATGTTTTGCGCATTTTTACCCATTGTGCCATCTTTTTTAAGAAAGAATGACCAGAGGGATTAAATATGAGTAGATTTCCACCTTAAAATGCCAAGAACAATCTGAGAATACCCATTTTCTTACACCGGAATGAAACCACCAAAAGTCAAAAACATCATCAATGTGACGTCACCAAACAGGAAGTGGCTCGTAAACAAATTTTCATTGTCCATTTTCCATTTCACTCATTGTTTCATCATTGTGGAGGGCTTTTGAGACCATTTTAATACCTTTTCTGCCTTCCTAAAACATTTTTAAAAATTTCAAAAAATGCAAGGTGTGTGTTCCAAAATTTGTTTTACGCAGTTTTACCCATGGTGCCATCTTTTTTAAGAAAGAATGACCAGAGGGATTAAATATGAGTAGATTTCCGCCTTAAAACGCCAGGAACAATCTGAGAATACCCATTTTCTTACACTGGAATGAAACCACCTAAAGTCAAAAACATCATCAATGTGACGTCACCAAAACAGGAAGTGGCTCTTAAACAAATTTTCATTGTCCATTTTCCATTTCATTAATTGTTTCATCATTGTGGAGGGCTTTTGAGCCCGTTTTACTGTCTTTTTTGCATTCCTGAGACATTTTTCAAAATTTGGAAAAATGCAAAGGGCGTGACCAGAAACTTTTATTTTATGCCTTTGTATGCATTGTGCCATCCTTTTAAGAAAGAATGACCAGAGGGATAAAATATGAGTTGTTTCAGCTTTAAAAAGAAAAGAACAATGTGAGAGTACCCATTTTCTTAAATCGGAAGTGAAACCACCAAAAGTCAAAAACATCATCAATGTGACGTCACCAAAACAGGAAGTGGCTCTTAAACACATTTTCATTGTCCATTTTCCATTTCACTCATTGTTTCATCATTGTGGAGGGCTTTTGAGCCCGTTTTACTATCTTTTTTGCATTCCTGAGACATTTTTCAAAATTTGGAAAAATGCAAAGGGCGTGACCAGAAACTTTTATTTTATGCCTTTGTATGCATTGTGCCATCCTTTTAAGAAAGAATGACCAGAGTGATAAAATATGAGTTGTTTCAGCATTAAAAAGAAAAGAACAATGTGAGAGTACCCATTTTCTTAAATTGGAAGTGAAACCACCAAAAGTCAAAAACGTCATCAATGTGACATCACCAAAACAGGAAGTTTGTCTTAAACAAATTTTCATTGTCCATTTTCCATTTCACTCATTGTTTCATCATTGTGGAGGGCTTTTGAGCCCGTTTTAATATCTTTTCTGCCTTCCTGAGATATTTTTAAAAAATGCAAAAAATGCAAGGGGCATGCCCCAAAATGTATGTTTTACGCATTATTACCTATTTTGCCATCTTTTTTTAAGAAAGAATGACCAGAGGGATTAAATATAAGCAGATTTCCACCTTAAAACGCCAAGAACAACCTGAGAATACCTATTTTCTTAAACCGGAAGTGAAACCACCAAAAGTCAAAAACATCATCAATGTGACGTCACCAAAACAGGAAGTGGCTCTTAAACAAATTTTCATTGTCCATTTTCCATTTCACTCATTGGTTCATCATTGTGGAGGGCTTTTGAGCCCGTTTTATGGTCTTTTTTGCATTCTTGAGACATTTTTCAAAATTTGGAAAAATGCAAAGGGCGTGACAGGAAATTTTTATTTTATGCCTTTGCATGCATTGTGCCATCTTTTTTAAGAACGAATGACCAGAGGGATGAAATATGAGTTGTTTCAGCATTAAAAATAAAAGAACTATCTGAGAGTACCCATTTTCTTATATCGGAAGTGAAACCACCAAAAGTCAAAAACATCATCAATGTGACATCACCAATACAGGAAGTGGCTCTTAAACAAATTTTCATTGTCCATTTTCCATTTCAATCATTGTTTCATCATTGTGGAGGGCTTTTGAGCCTGTTTTACAGTCTTTTTTGCATTCTTGAGACATTTTTCAAAATTTGGAGAAATGCAAAGGGCGTGACCAGAATTTTTTATTTTATGCCTTTGCATGCATTGTGCCATCTTTTTTAAGAAAGAATGACCAGAGGGATGAATATGAGTTGTTTCAACATTAAAAAGAAAAGAATAATCTGAGAGTACCCATTTTCTTAAATCAGAAGTGAAACCACCAAAAGTTAAAAACGTCATCAATGTGATGTCACCAAAACAGGAAGTTGGTCTTAAACAAATTTTCATTGTCCATTTTCCATTTCACTCATTGTTTCATCATTGTGGATGGCGTTTGAGACCATTTTAATACCTTTTCTGCCTTCCTAAAACATTTTTAAAAATTTCAAAAAATGCAAGGTGTGTGTTCCAAAATTTGTTTTACGCAGTTTTACCCATTGTGCCATCTTTTTTAAGAAAGAATGACCAGAGGGATTAATATGAGTAGATTTCCGCCTTAAAATGCCAAGAACAATCTGAGAATACCCATTTTCTTACACCGGAATGAAACCACCAAAAGTCAAAAACATCATCAATGTGACGTCACCAAAACAGGAAGTGGCTCTTAAACAAATTTTCATTGTCCATTTTCCATTTCACTCATTGTTTCATCATTGTGGAGGGCTTTTGAGCCCGTTTTACTGTCTTTTTTGCATTCCTGAGACATTTTTCAAAATTTGGAAAAATGCAAAGGGCGTGACCAGAAACTTTTATTTTATGCCTTTGTATGCATTGTGCCATCCTTTTAAGAAAGAATGACCAGAGGGATAAAATATGAGTTGTTTCAGCATTAAAAAGAAAAGAACAATGTGAGAGTACCCATTTTCTTAAATTGGAAGTGAAACCACCAAAGTCAAAAACGTCATCAATGTGACGTCACCAAAACAGGTAGTTGGTCTTAAACAAATTTTCATTGTCTATTTTCCATTTCACTCATTCTTTCATCATTGTGGAGGGCTTTTGAGCCCATTTTAATATCTTTTCTGCCTTCCTGAGACATTTTTAAAAATTTCAAAAAATGCAAGGGGCGTGCCCCAAAATGTATGTTTTACACATTTTTACCCATTGTGCCATCTTTTTTAAGAAAGAATGACCAGAGAGATTAAATATGAGTAGATTTCCACCTTAAAACGCCAGGAACAATCTGAGAATACCCATTTTCTTACACCGGAATGAAACCACCTAAAGTCAAAAACATCATCAATGTGACGTCACCAAAACAGGAAGTGGCTCTTAAACAAATTTTCATTGTCCATTTTCCATTTCACTCATTGTTTCATCATTGTGGAGGGCTTTTGAGCCCATTTTACTGTCTTTTTTGCATTCCTGAGACATTTTTCAAAATTTGGAAAAATGCAAAGGGCGTGACCAGAAACTTTTATTTTATGCCTTTGTATGCATTGTACCATCCTTTTAAGAAAGAATGACCAGAGGGATAAAATATGAGTTGTTTCAGCATTAAAAAGAAAAGAACAATGTGAGAGTACCCATTTTCTTAAATCGGAAGTGAAACCACCAAAAGTCAAAAACATCATCAATGTGACATCACCAAAACAGGAAGTGGCTCTTAAACAAATTTTCATTGTCCATTTTCCATTTCACTCATTGTTTCATCATTGTGGAGGGCCTTTGAGCCCCGTTTTACGGCTTTTTTGCATTCTTGAGACATTTTTCATAATTTGGAAAAATGCAAAGGGCGTGACCAGAAATTTTTATTTTATGCCTTTGTATGCATTGTGCCATCTTTTTTAAGAAAGAATTACCAGAGGGATGAATATGAGTTGTTTCAGCATTAAAAAGAAAAGATTAATCTGAGAGTACCCATTTTCTTAAATCAGAAGTGAAACCACCAAAAGTCAAAAACGTCATCAATTTGACGTCACCAAAACAGGAAGTTGGTCTTAAACACATTTTCATTGTCCATTTTCCATTTCACTCATTGTTTCATCATTGTGGAGGGCTTTTGAGACCATTTTAATACCTTTTCTGCCTTCCTAAAACATTTTTAAAAATTTCAAAAAATGCAAGGTGTGTGTTCCAAAATTTGTTTTACGCAGTTTTACCCATTGTGCCATCTTTTTTAAGAAAGAATGACCAGAGGGATTAAATATGAGTAAATTTCCGCCTTAAAACGCCAAGAACAATCTGAGAATACCCATTTTCTTACACCGGAATGAAACCACCAAAAGTCAAAAACATCATCAATGTGACGTCACCAAAACAGGAAGTGGCTCTTCAACAAATTTTCATTGTCCATTTTCCATTTCACTTATTGTTTCATCATTGTGGAGGGCTTTTGAGCCCGTTTTACTGTCTTTTTTGCATTCCTGAGACATTTTTCAAAATTTGGAAAAATGCAAAGGGCGTGACCAGAAACGTTTATTTTATGCCTTTGTATGCATTGTGCCATCCTTTTAAGAAAGAATGACCAGAGGGATAAAATATGAGTTGTTTCAGCATTAAAAAGAAAAGAACAATGTGAGAGTACCCATTTTCTTAAATCGGAAGTGAAACCACCAAAAGTCAAAAACATCATCAATGTGACGTCACCAAAACAGGAAGTGGCTCTTAAACAAATTTTCATTGTCCCTTTTCCATTTCACTCATTGTTTCATCATTGTGGAGGGCTTTTGAGCCCGTTTTACTATCTTTTTTGCATTCCTGAGACATTTTTCAAAATTTGGAAAAATGCAAAGGGTGTGACCAGAAACTTTTATTTTATGCCTTTGTATGCATTGTGCCATCCTTTTAAGAAAGAATGACCAGAGGGATAAAATATGAGTTGTTTCAGCATTAAAAAGAAAAGAACAATGTGAGAGTACCCATTTTCTTAAATTGGAAGTGAAACCACCAAAAGTCAAAAACGTCATCAATGTGACATCACCAAAACAGGAAGTTGGTCTTAAACAAATGTTCATTGTCTATTTTCCATTTCACTCATTCTTTCATCATTGTGGAGGGCTTTTGAGACCATTTTAATATCTTTTCTGCCTTCCTGAGACATTTTAAAAATTTCAAAAAATGCAAGGGGCGTGCCCCAAAATGTATGTTTTACGCATTTTTACCCATTGTGCCATCTTTTTTAAGAAAGAATGACCAGAGGGAATAAATATGAGTAGATTTCCACCTTAAAACGCCAAGAACAATCTGAGAATACCCATTTTCTTACACCGGAATGAAACCACCAAAAGTCAAAAACATCATCAATGTGACGTCACCAAAACAGGAAGTGGCTCTTAAACAAATTTTCATTGTCCATTTTCCATTTCACTCATTGTTTCATCATTGTGGAGGGCTTTTGAGACCATTTTAATACCTTTTCTGCCTTCCTAAAACATTTTTAAAAATTTCAAAAAATGCAAGGTGTGTGTTCCAAAAATATTTTACGCAGTTTTTCCCATTTTGCCATCTTTTTTAAGAAAGAATGACCAGAGGGATTAAATATGAGTAGATTTCCGCCTTAAAATGCCAGGAACAATCTGAGAATACCATTTTCTTACACCGGAATGAAACCACCTAAAGTCAAAAACATCATCAATGTGACGTCACCAAAACAGGAAGTGGCTCTTAAACAAATTTTCATTGTCCATTTTCCATTTCACTCATTGTTTCATCATTGTGGGAGGGCTTTTGAGCCCGTTTTACTGTCTTTTTTGCATTCCTGAGACATTTTTCAAAATTTGGAAAAATGCAAAGGGGCGTGACCAGAAACTTTTATTTTATGCCTTTGTATGCATTGTGCCATCCTTTTAAGAAAGAATGACCAGAGGGATAAAATATGAGTTGTTTCAGCTTTAAAAAGAAAAGAACAATGTGAGAGTACCCATTTTCTTAAATCGGAAGTGAAACCACCAAAAGTCAAAAACATCATCAATGTGACGTCACCAAAACAGGAAGTGGCTCTTAAACACATTTTCATTGTCCATTTTCCATTTCACTCATTGTTTCATCATTGTGGAGGGCTTTTGAGCCCGTTTTACTATCTTTTTTGCATTCCTGAGACATTTTTCAAAATTTGGAAAAATGCAAAGGGCGTGACCAGAAACTTTTATTTTATGCCTTTGTATGCATTGTGCCATCCTTTTAAGAAAGAATGACCAGAGGGATAAAATATGAGTTGTTTCAGTATTAAAAAGAAAAGAACAATGTGAGAGTACCCATTTTCTTAAATTGGAAGTGAAACCACCAAAAGTCAAAAACGTCATCAATGTGACGTCACCAAAACAGGAAGTTGGTCTTAAACAAATGTTCATTGTCTATTTTCCATTTCACTCATTCTTTCATCATTGTGGAGGGCTTTTGAGCCCATTTTAATATCTTTTCTGCCTTCCTGAGACATTTTTAAAATTTCAAAAAATGCAAGGGGCGTGGCCCAAAATGTATGTTTTACGCATTTTACCCATTGTGCCATCTTTTTTAAGAAAGAATGACCAGAGGGATTAAATATGAGTAGATTTCCACCTTAAAATGCCAAGAACAATCTGAGAATACCCATTTTCTTACACCGGAATGAAACCACCAAAAGTCAAAAACATCATCAATGTGACGTCACCAAACAGGAAGTGGCTCGTAAACAAATTTTCATTGTCCATTTTCCATTTCACTCATTGTTTCATCATTGTGGAGGGCTTTTGAGACCATTTTAATACCTTTTCTGCCTTCCTAAAACATTTTTAAAAATTTCAAAAAATGCAAGGTGTGTGTTCCAAAATTTGTTTTACGCAGTTTTACCCATGGTGCCATCTTTTTTAAGAAAGAATGACCAGAGGGATTAAATATGAGTAGATTTCCGCCTTAAAACGCCAGGAACAATCTGAGAATACCCATTTTCTTACACTGGAATGAAACCACCTAAAGTCAAAAACATCATCAATGTGACGTCACCAAAACAGGAAGTGGCTCTTAAACAAATTTTCATTGTCCATTTTCCATTTCATTAATTGTTTCATCATTGTGGAGGGCTTTTGAGCCCGTTTTACTGTCTTTTTTGCATTCCTGAGACATTTTTCAAAATTTGGAAAAATGCAAAGGGCGTGACCAGAAACTTTTATTTTATGCCTTTGTATGCATTGTGCCATCCTTTTAAGAAAGAATGACCAGAGGGATAAAATATGAGTTGTTTCAGCTTTAAAAAGAAAAGAACAATGTGAGAGTACCCATTTTCTTAAATCGGAAGTGAAACCACCAAAAGTCAAAAACATCATCAATGTGACGTCACCAAAACAGGAAGTGGCTCTTAAACACATTTTCATTGTCCATTTTCCATTTCACTCATTGTTTCATCATTGTGGAGGGCTTTTGAGCCCGTTTTACTATCTTTTTTGCATTCCTGAGACATTTTTCAAAATTGGAAAAATGCAAAGGGCGTGACCAGAAACTTTTATTTTATGCCTTTGTATGCATTGTGCCATCCTTTTAAGAAAGAATGACCAGAGTGATAAAATATGAGTTGTTTCAGCATTAAAAAGAAAAGAACAATGTGAGAGTACCATTTTCTTAAATTGGAAGTGAAACCACCAAAAGTCAAAAACGTCATCAATGTGACATCACCAAAACAGGAAGTTTGTCTTAAACAAATTTTCATTGTCCATTTTCCATTTCACTCATTGTTTCATCATTGTGGAGGGCTTTTGAGCCCGTTTTAATATATTTTCTGCCTTCCTGAGATATTTTTAAAAAATGCAAAAAAATGCAAGGGGCATGCCCCAAAATGTATGTTTTACGCATTATTACCTATTTTGCCATCTTTTTTTAAGAAAGAATGACCAGAGGGATTAAATATAAGCAGATTTCCACCTTAAAACGCCAAGAACAACCTGAGAATACCTATTTTCTTAAACCGGAAGTGAAACCACCAAAAGTCAAAAACATCATCAATGTGACGTCACCAAAACAGGAAGTGGCTCTTAAACAAATTTTCATTGTCCATTTTCCATTTCACTCATTGGTTCATCATTGTGAGGGCTTTTGAGCCCGTTTTATGGTCTTTTTTGCATTCTTGAGACATTTTTCAAAATTTGGAAAAATGCAAAGGGCGTGACAGGAAATTTTTATTTTATGCCTTTGCATGCATTGTGCCATCTTTTTTAAGAACGAATGACCAGAGGGATGAAATATGAGTTGTTTCAGCATTAAAAATAAAAGAACTATCTGAGAGTACCATTTTCTTATATCGGAAGTGAAACCACCAAAAGTCAAAAACATCATCAATGTGACATCACCAATACAGGAAGTGGCTCTTAAACAAATTTTCATTGTCCATTTTCCATTTCAATCATTGTTTCATCATTGTGGAGGGCTTTTGAGCCTGTTTTACAGTCTTTTTTGCATTCTTGAGACATTTTTCAAAATTTGGAGAAATGCAAAGGGCGTGACCAGAATTTTTTATTTTATGCCTTTGCATGCATTGTGCCATCTTTTTTAAGAAAGAATGACCAGAGGGATGAATATGAGTTGTTTCAACATTAAAAAGAAAAGAATAATCTGAGAGTACCCATTTTCTTAAATCAGAAGTGAAACCACCAAAAGTTAAAAACGTCATCAATGTGATGTCACCAAAACAGGAAGTTGGTCTTAAACAAATTTTCATTGTCCATTTTCCATTTCACTCATTGTTTCATCATTGTGGATGGCGTTTGAGACCATTTTAATACCTTTTCTGCCTTCCTAAAACATTTTTAAAAATTTCAAAAAATGCAAGGTGTGTGTTCCAAAATTTGTTTTACGCAGTTTTACCCATTGTGCCATCTTTTTTAAGAAAGAATGACCAGAGGGATTAAATATGAGTAGATTTCCGCCTTAAAATGCCAAGAACAATCTGAGAATACCCATTTTCTTACACCGGAATGAAACCACCAAAAGTCAAAAACATCATCAATGTGACGTCACCAAAACAGGAAGTGGCTCTTAAACAAATTTTCATTGTCCATTTTCCATTTCACTCATTGTTTCATCATTGTGGAGGGCTTTTGAGCCCGTTTTACTGTCTTTTTTGCATTCCTGAGACATTTTTCAAAATTTGGAAAAATCCAAAGGGCGTGACCTGAAATTTTTATTTTATGCCTTTGTATTCATTGTGCCATCTTTTTTAAGAACGAATGACCAGAGGGATGAAATATGAGTTGTTTTAGCATTAAAAAGAAAATAACAATCTGAGAGTACCCATTTTCTTAAATCGGAAATTAAACCACCAAAAGTCAAAAACGTCATCAATGTGACATCACCAAAACAGGAAGTGGCTCCTAAACAAATTTTCATTGTCCATTTTCCATTTCACTCATTGTTTCATCATTGTGGAGGGCTTTTGAGCCCGTTTTAATATCTTTTCTGCCTTCCTGAGATATTTTTAAAAAATGCAAAAAATGCAAGGGGCATGCCCCAAAATGTATGTTTTACGCATTTTTACCTATTTTGCCATCTTTTTTTAAGAAAGAATGACCAGAGGGATTAAATATAAGCAGATTTCCACCTTAAAACGCCAAGAACAACTGAGAATACCTATTTTCTTAAACCGGAAGTGAAACCACCAAAAGTCAAAAACATCATCAATGTGACGTCACCAAAACAGGAAGTGGCTCTTAAACAAATTTTCATTGTCCATTTTCCATTTCACTCATTGTTTCATCATTGTGGAGGGCTTTTGAGCCCATTTTACTGTCTTTTTTGCATTCCTGAGACATTTTTCAAAATTTGGAAAAATGCAAAGGGTGTGACCAGAAACTTTTATTTTATGCCTTTGTATGCATTGTGCCATCCTTTTAGGAAAGAATGACCAGAGGGATAAAATATGAGTTGCTTCAGCATTAAAAAGAAAAGAACAATATGAGAGTACCCATTTTCTTAAATTGGAAGTGAAACCACCAAAAGTCAAAAACGTCATCAATGTGACGTCACCAAAACAGGAAGTTGGTCTTAAACAAATTTTCATTGTCTATTTTCCATTTCACTCATTCTTTCATCATTGTGGAGGGCTTTTGAGCCAATTTTAATATCTTTTCTGCCTTCCTAAAACATTTTTAAAAATTTCAAAAAATGCAAGGTGTGTGTTCCAAAATTTGTTTTACGCAGTTTTACCCATTGTGCCATCTTTTTTTAAGAAAGAATGACCAGAGATATTAAATATGAGTAGATTTCCGCCTTAAAACGCCAAGAACAATCTGAGAATACCCATTTTCTTACACCGGAATGAAACCACCTAAAGTCAAAAACATCATCAATGTGACGTCACCAAAACAGGAAGTGGCTCTTAAACAAATTTCCATTGTCCATTTTCCATTTCACTCATTGTTTCATCATTGTGGAGGGCTTTTGAGCCCGTTTTAATATCTTTTCTGCCTTCCTGAGACATTTTTAAAAAATGCAAAAAATGCAAGGGGGCATGCCCCAAAACGTATGTTTTACGCATTTTTACCTATTTTGCCATCTTTTTTAAGAAAGAATGACCAGAGGTATTAAATATAAGCAGATTTCCACCTTAAAACGCCAAGAACAACTGAGAATACCTATTTTCTTAAACCGGAAGTGAAACCACCTAAAGTCAAAAACATCATCAATGTGACGTCACCAAAACAGGAAGTGGCTCTTAAACAAATTTTCATTGTCCATTTTCCATTTCACTCATTGTTTCATCATTGTGAAGGGCTTTTGAGCCCGTTTTACTGTCTTTTTTACATTCCTGAGACATTTTTCAAAATTTGGAAAAATGCAAAGGGCGTGACCAGAAACTTTTATTTTATGCCTTTGTATGCATTGTGCCATCCTTTTAAGAAAGAATGACCAGAGGGATAAAATATGAGTTGTTTCAGCATTAAAATGAAAAGAACAATGTGAGAGTACCCATTTTCTTAAATCGGAAGTGAAACCACCAAAAGTCAAAAACATCATCAATGTGATGTCACCAAAACAGGAAGTGGCTCTTAAACAAATTTTCATTGTCCATTTTCCATTTCACTCATTGTTTCATCATTGTGGAGGGCTTTTGAGCCTGTTTTATGGTCTTTTTTTGCATTCTTGAGACATTTTTCAAAATTTGGAAAAATGCAAAGGGCGTGACCAGAAATTTTTATTTTATGCCTTTGTATGCATTGTGCCATCTTTTTTAAGAATGAATGACCAGAGGGATGAAATATGAGTTGTTTCAGCATTAAAAAGAAAATAACTATCTGAGAGTACCCATTTTCTTAAATCGGAAGTGAAACCACCAAAAGTCAAAAACATCATCAATGTGATGTCACCAAAACAGGAAGTGGCTCTTAAACAAATTTTCATTGTCCATTTTCCATTTCAAACATTGTTTCATCATTGTGGAGGGCTTTTGAGCCCGTTTTACAGTCTTTTTTGCATTCTTGAGACATTATTCAAAATTTGGAGAAATGCAAAGGGCGTGACCGGAAATTTTTATTTTATGCCTTTGCATGCATTGTGCCATCTTTTTTAAGAAAGAATGACCAGAGGGATGAATATGAGTTGTTTCAACATTAAAAAGAAAAGATTAATCTGAGAGTACCCATTTTCTTAAATCAGAAGTGAAACCACCAAAAGTTAAAAACGTCATCAATGTGACGTCACCAAACCAGGAAGTTGGTCTTAAACAAATTTTCATTGTCTATTTTCCATTTCACTCATTGTTTCATCATTGTGGAGGGCTTTTGAGCCCGTTTTACTGTCTTTTTTGCATTCCTGAGACATTTTTCAAAATTTGGAAAAATGCAAAGGGCGTGACCAGAAACTTTTATTTTATGCCTTTGTATGCATTGTGCCATCCTTTTAAGAAAGAATGACCAGAGGGATAAAATATGAGTTGTTTCAGCATTAAAATGAAAAGAACAATGTGAGAGTACCCATTTTCTTAAATCGGAAGTGAAACCACCAAAAGTCAAAAACATCATCAATGTGATGTCACCAAAACAGGAAGTGGCTCTTAAACAAATTTTCATTGTCCATTTTCCATTTCACTCATTGTTTCATCATTGTGGAGGGCTTTTGAGCCTGTTTTATGGTCTTTTTTGCATTCTTGAGACATTTTTCAAAATTTGGAAAAATGCAAAGGGCGTGACCAGAAATTTTTATTTTATGCCTTTGTATGCATTGTGCCATCTTTTTTAAGAATGAATGACCAGAGGGATGAAATATGAGTTGTTTCAGCATTAAAAAGAAAATAACTATCTGAGAGTACCCATTTTCTTAAATCGGAAGTGAAACCACCAAAAGTCAAAAACATCATCAATGTGATGTCACCAAAACAGGAAGTGGCTCTTAAACAAATTTTCATTGTCCATTTTCCATTTCAAACATTGTTTCATCATTGTGGAGGGCTTTTGAGCCCGTTTTACAGTCTTTTTGCATTCTTGAGACATTATTCAAAATTTGGAGAAATGCAAAGGGCGTGACCGGAAATTTTTATTTTATGCCTTTGCATGCATTGTGCCATCTTTTTTAAGAAAGAATGACCAGAGGGATGAATATGAGTTGTTTCAACATTAAAAAGAAAAGATTAATCTGAGAGTACCCATTTTCTTAAATCAGAAGTGAAACCACCAAAAGTTAAAAACGTCATCAATGTGACGTCACCAAACCAGGAAGTTGGTCTTAAACAAATTTTCATTGTCTATTTTCCATTTCACTCATTGTTTCATCATTGTGGAGGGCTTTTGAGCCCGTTTTACTGTCTTTTTTGCATTCCTGAGACATTTTTCAAAATTTGGAAAAATGCAAAGGGCGTGACCAGAAACTTTTATTTTATGCCTTTGTATGCATTGTGCCATCCTTTTAAGAAAGAATGACCAGAGGGATAAAATATGAGTTGTTTCAGCATTAAAAAGAAAAGAACAATGTGAGAGTACCCATTTTCTTAAATTGGAAGTGAAACCACCAAAAGTCAAAAACGTCATCAATGTGACGTCACCAAAACAGGTAGTTGGTCTTAAACAAATTTTCATTGTCTATTTTCCATTTCACTCATTCTTTCATCATTGTGGAGGGCTTTTGAGCCCATTTTAATATCTTTTCTGCCTTCCTGAGACATTTTAAAAATTTCAAAAAATGCAAGGGGCGTGCCCCAAAATGTATGTTTTACACATTTTTACCCATTGTGCCATCTTTTTTAAGAAAGAATGACCAGAAGGATTAAATATGAGTAGATTTCCGCCTTAAAACGCCAGGAACAATCTGAGAATACCCATTTTCTTACACCGGAATGAAACCACCTAAAGTCAAAAACATCATCAATGTGACGTCACCAAAACAGGAAGTGGCTCTTAAACAAATTTTCATTGTCCATTTTCCATTTCACTCATTGTTTCATCATTGTGGAGGGCTTTTGAGCCCATTTTACTGTCTTTTTTGCATTCCTGAGACATTTTTCAAAATTTGGAAAAATGCAAAGGGCGTGACCAGAAACTTTTATTTTATGCCTTTGTATGCATTGTACCATCCTTTTAAGAAAGAATGACCAGAGGGATAAAATATGAGTTGTTTCAGCATTAAAAAGAAAAGAACAATGTGAGAGTACCCATTTTCTTAAATCGGAAGTGAAACCACCAAAAGTCAAAAACATCATCAATGTGACATCACCAAAACAGGAAGTGGCTCTTAAACAAATTTTCATTGTCCATTTTCCATTTCACTCATTGTTTCATCATTGTGGAGGGCTTTTGAGCCCGTTTTACGGCTTTTTTTGCATTCTTGAGACATTTTTCATAATTTGGAAAAATGCAAAGGGCGTGACCAGAAATTTTTATTTTATGCCTTTGTATGCATTGTGCCATCTTTTTTAAGAAAGAATTACCAGAGGGATGAATATGAGTTGTTTCAGCATTAAAAAGAAAAGATTAATCTGAGAGTACCCATTTTCTTAAATCAGAAGTGAAACCACCAAAAGTCAAAAACGTCATCAATTTGACGTCACCAAAACAGGAAGTTGGTCTTAAACACATTTTCATTGTCCATTTTCCATTTCACTCATTGTTTCATCATTGTGGAGGGCTTTTGAGACCATTTTAATACCTTTTCTGCCTTCCTAAAACATTTTTAAAAATTTCAAAAAATGCAAGGTTTGTGTTCCAAAATTTGTTTTACGCAGTTTTACCCATTGTGCCATCTTTTTTAAGAAAGAATGACCAGAGGGATTAAATATGAGTAAATTTCCGCCTTAAAACGCCAAGAACAATCTGAGAATACCCATTTTCTTACACCGGAATGAAACCACCAAAAGTCAAAAACATCATCAATGTGACGTCACCAAAACAGGAAGTGGCTCTTAAACAAATTTTCATTGTCCATTTTCCATTTCACTCATTGTTTCATCATTGTGGAGGGCTTTTGAGCCCATTTTACTGTCTTTTTTGCATTCCTGAGACATTTTTCAAAATTTGGAAAAATGCAAAGGGCGTGACCAGAAACTTTTATTTTATGCCTTTGTATGCATTGTGCCATCCTTTTAGGAAAGAATGACCAGAGGGATAAAATATGAGTTGCTTCAGCATTAAAAAGAAAAGAACAATGTGAGAGTACCCATTTTCTTAAATTGGAAGTGAAACCACCAAAAGTCAAAAACGTCATCAATGTGACGTCACCAAAACAGGAAGTTGGTCTTAAACAAATTTTCATTGTCTATTTTCCATTTCACTCATTCTTTCATCATTGTGGAGGGCTTTTGAGCCAATTTTAATATCTTTTCTGCCTTCCTAAAACATTTTTAAAAATTTCAAAAAATGCAAGGTGTGTGTTCCAAAATTTGTTTTACGCAGTTTTACCCATTGTGCCATCTTTTTTTAAGAAAGAATGACCAGAGATATTAAATATGAGTAGATTTCCGCCTTAAAACGCCAAGAACAATCTGAGAATACCCATTTTCTTACACCGGAATGAAACCACCAAAAGTCAAAAACATCATCAATGTGATGTCACCAAAACAGGAAGTGGCTCTTAAACAAATTTTCATTGTCCATTTTCCATTTCATTCATTGTTTCATCATTGTGGAGGGCTTTTGATCCCGTTTTACTGTCTTTTTTGCATTCCTGAGACATTTTTCAAAATTTGGAAAAATCCAAAGGGCGTGACCTGAAATTTTTATTTTATGCCTTTGTATTCATTGTGCCATCTTTTTTAAGAACGAATGACCAGAGGGATGAAATATGAGTTGTTTTAGCATTAAAAAGAAAATAACAATCTGAGAGTACCCATTTTCTTAAATCGGAAATTAAACCACCAAAAGTCAAAAACGTCATCAATGTGACATCACCAAAACAGGAAGTGGCTCCTAAACAAATTTTCATTGTCCATTTTCCATTTCACTCATTGTTTCATCATTGTGGAGGGCTTTTGAATCCGTTTTAATATCTTTTCTGCCTTCCTGAGATATTTTTAAAAAATGCAAAAAATGCAAGGGGCATGCCCCAAAATGTATGTTTTACGCATTTTTACCTATTTTGCCATCTTTTTTTAAGAAAGAATGACCAGAGGGATTAAATATAAGCAGATTTCCACCTTAAAACGCCAAGAACAACTGAGAATACCTATTTTCTTAAACCGGAAGTGAAACCACCAAAAGTCAAAAACATCATCAATGTGACGTCACCAAAACAGGAAGTGGCTCTTAAACAAATTTTCATTGTCCATTTTCTATTTCACTCATTGTTTCATCATTGTGGAGGGCTTTTGAGCCTGTTTTATGGTCTTTTTTGCATTCTTGAGACATTTTTCAAAATTTGGAAAAATGCAAAGGGCGTGACCGGAAATTTTTATTTTATGCCTTTGTATGCATTGTGCCATCTTTTTTAAGAAGGAATGACCAGAGGGATGAAATATGAGTTGTTTCAGCATTAAAAAGAAAATAACTATCTGAGAGTACCCATTTTCTTAAATCGGAAGTGAAACCACCAAAAGTCAAAAACATCATCAATGTGATGTCACCAAAACAGGAAGTGGCTCTTAAACAAATTTTCATTGTCCATTTTCCATTTCAAACATTGTTTCATCATTGTGGAGGGCTTTTGAGCCCGTTTTACAGTCTTTTTTGCATTCTTGAGACATTATTCAAAATTTGGAGAAATGCAAAGGGCGTGACCGGAAATTTTTATTTTATGCCTTTGCATGCATTGTGCCATCTTTTTAAGAAAGAATGACCAGAGGGATGAATATGAGTTGTTTCAACATTAAAAAGAAAAGATTAATCTGAGAGTACCCATTTTCTTAAATCAGAAGTGAAACCACCAAAAGTTAAAAACGTCATCAATGTGATGTCACCAAAACAGGAAGTTGGTCTTAAACAAATTTTCATTGTCTATTTTCCATTTCACTCATTCTTTCATCATTGTGGAGGGCTTTTGAGCCCATTTTAATATCTTTTCTGCCTTCCTAAAACATTTTTAAAAATTTCAAAAAATGCAAGGTGTGTGTTCCAAAATTTGTTTTACGCAGTTTTACCCATTGTGCCATCTTTTTTAAGAAAGAATGACCAGAGGGATTAAATATGAGTAGATTTCCACCTTAAAACGCCAAGAACAATCTGAGAATACCCATTTTCTTACACCGGAATGAAACCACCAAAAGTCAAAAACATCATCAATGTGACGTCACCAAAACAGGAAGTGGCTCTTAAACAAATTTTCATTGTCCATTTTCCATTTCACTCATTCTTTCATCATTGTGGAGGGCTTTTGAGCCCATTTTAATATCTTTTCTGCCTTCCTGAGACATTTTAAAAAATTTCAAAAAATGCAAGGGGCGTGCCCCAAAATGTATGTTTTACACATTTTTACCCATTGTGCCATCTTTTTTAAGAAAGAATGACCAGAGGGATTAAATAGGAGTAGATTTCCGCCTTAAAACGCCAGGAACAATCTGAGAATACCCATTTTCTTACACCGGAATGAAACCACCTAAAGTCAAAAACATCATCAATGTGACGTCACCAAAACAGGAAGTGTCTCTTAAACAAATTTGCATTGTCCATTTTCCATTTCACTCATTGTTTCATCATTGTGGAGGGCTTTTGAGACCGTTTTACTGCCTTTTTTGCATTCCTGAGACATTTTTCAAAATTTGGAAAAATGCAAAGGGCGTGACCAGAAACTTTTATTTTATGCCTTTGTATGCATTGTACCATCCTTTTAAGAAAGAATGACCAGAGGGATAAAATATGAGTTGTTTCAGCATTAAAAAGAAAAGAAGAATGTGAGAGTACCCATTTTCTTAAATTGGAAGTGAAACCACCAAAAGTCAAAAACGTCATCAATGTGACGTCACCAAAACAGGAAGTTGGTCTTAAACAAATTTTCATTGTCTATTTTCCATTTCACTCATTCTTTCATCATTGTGGAGGGCTTTTGAGCCCATTTTAATATCTTTTCTGCCTTCCTGAGACATTTTTAAAAATTTCAAAAAATGCAAGGGGCGTGCCCCAAAATGTATGTTTTACACATTTTTACATCTTTTTTAAGAAAGAATGACCAGAGGGATTAAATATGAGTAGATTTCCGCCTTAAAACGCCAGGAACAATCTGAGAATACCCATTTTCTTACACCGGAATGAAACCACCTAAAGTCAAAAAACATCATCAATGTGACGTCACCAAAACAGGAAGTGGCTCTTAAACAAATTTTCATTGTCCATTTTCCATTTCACTCATTGTTTCATCATTGTGAAGGGCTTTTGAGGCCCGTTTTACTGTCTTTTTTGCATTCCTGAGACATTTTTCAAAATTTGGAAAAATGCAAAGGGCGTGACCAGAAACTTTTATTTTATGCCTTTGTATGCATTGTGCCATCCTTTTAAGAAAGAATGACCAGAGGGATAAAATATGAGTTGTTTCAGCATTAAAATGAAAAGAACAATGTGAGAGTACCCATTTTCTTAAATCGGAAGTGAAACCACCAAAAGTCAAAAACATCATCAATGTGACGTCACCAAAACAGGAAGTGGCTCTTAAACAAATTTTCATTGTCCATTTTCCATTTCACTCATTGTTTCATCATTGTGAAGGGCTTTTGAGCCTGTTTTATGGTCTTTTTTGCATTCTTGAGACATTTTTCAAAATTTGGAAAAATGCAAAGG
>JARGYO010002790.1:0-66421 GCA_029206835.1 Rana muscosa | reverse complement strand
ACATTGCCCCCCTTAGGGGCAGACTCTGGATGCCCCTCATGACCTCTTTTTCCGGGTGGCGTAGAAAGAAAGCTCGTACCAGTCTTGGAGCATGCACATCAGAAGCTGGTTCCCAGGAACTTTCTTCCGCCCGTAGCCTTTCCATTTAATGAGAAACTGTGTTTGGTTACCTCTCTTCCTACAGTCCAATACGGCCTCCACCTCAAATTCCTCATTCCCTTCGATAAGTAGCGGTGGAGGGGTTTCAGAAATCTGATTTGGGAAAGGATTTGGCACTGTAGGCTTCAACAAAGAAACATGGAATACTGGGTGGATTCTCAGGTTCTTGGGTAACACTAATTCGAATGCTACTGCATTAATCTTTCTCTTGACTGGAAAAGGCCCCAAAAATCTTGGGCCAAGCTTCCTCGAGGGGCAACTTAGTTTGAAGTTCGCTGTGGAAAGCCAGACCTTATCTCCAGGTTCAAGATTCAAATTGCCTCTTCTCTTCTTGTCGAAGAACTTTTTATTATCTGCCTGGGTCTTGGAGATTGTATCCTGCAGTAATTGGTAGATGGAGTTAAGGAAGTTCAACCTGTCTTGTACGGCAGGTACAGAAGAATCAATAGGCCAGCTCAGGCAAGAAAGAAGGATGGTATCCATAATTGGCGAAAAAAAGGTGACTGTTTGGTTGTCGAATGGGTGGAATTATTGTATGAAAATTCCGCGAGTGGGAGAAGTGATAGCCAGTCATCCTGTGCAAAAGAAGAAAAGCATCGTAGGTACTGTTCAAGGGTTTGATTGACCCTTTCAGTCTGTCCATTAGTTTGTGGGTGATAAGCTGTGGAGAGGCGGAGTTCAATGTTCAAAGTTTCACATAAGGCCCTCCAAAATCTAGAAGTGAACTGCACCCCTCGATCAGAAACTATGCTGTCAGGGATGCCATGCAACCTTACAATCTCCTTGATAAAAGTTGAGGCAGTCTCCGGGGCAGAAGGAGTTCCTTGCAGAGGTACAAAGTGGGCCATTTTGGTCAAACGATCACCACAACGAAAATGTAGTGAAGTCTTCAGATGGGGGAAGTTCTACTATAAAATCCATGGAGATCATGCTCCATGGTTCTCAGGTACAGGAAGGGGCTCAAGTAAACCCCAAGTTCTGGCTCTGTCTGTCTTATTCCGAAGGCATGAAATACAAGATCTTACATATTTCTTGCAGTCGTTCATCAAATTTGGCCACCAGAATGTACGGGAGATCAAATTAGCCGTCTTGTGAATCCCAAAGTGACCCGCTCTTGTAACTTCTGCACAATATTTGAGAGCGCAGAAATAGTTTGGTAAATGTCCTTCGGTGGAGAGGCCTCCTTTCCAGACTCCATCTCTGGCTGACTGGTACTGTCACGTACCTGGTAGGAGTCTGGAATGACGGGGTCGGCCTCCCTTGTATCTCCAACCCAAGCCCCACTGAGGATGGGACAGACCTAGGGTGAGGAGTTACACGAGTGCCTGTAGTTGCGTGCAGAACTTTTCAGCTGAGTTGCAGACGTGGAGATGCAGGCAGAGCATCTGGTAAGGAACTGGACTCAGGAAAGCTGGTAGGATGGACAGCTAGCACAGGCACTGGAGACAGCGTTAAGCCAAGCAGGAGGCTGGTGCAGGATCACAAGGGTGGCGGGTTCGGTAGCAGACGGGCAGCGAGGTACTGGAAAAGGTTCAAGATTCAAATTGCCTCTTCTCTTCTTGTCGAAGAACTTTTTATTATCTGCCTGGGTCTTGGAGATTGTATCCTGCAGTAATTGGTAGTTGGAGTTAAGGAAGTTCAACCTGTCTTGTACGGCAGGTACAGAAGAATCAATAGGCAGCTCAGGCAAGAAAGAAGGATGGTATCCATAATTGGCGAAAAAAGGTGACTGTTTGTTGCCGAATGGGTGGAATTATTGTATGAAAATTCCGCGAGTGGGAGAAGTGATAGCCAGTCATCCTGCGCAAAAGAAGAAAAGCATCGTAGGTACTGTTCAAGGGTTTGATTGACCCTTTCAGTCTGTCCATTAGTTTGTTGGTGATAAGCTGTGGAGAGCGGAGTTCAATGTTCAAAGTTTCACATAAGGCCCTCCAAAATCTAGAAGTGAACTGCACCCCTCGATCAGAAACTATGCTTCAGGGATGCCATGCAACCTTACAATCTCCTTGATAAAAGTTGAGGCAGTCTCCGGGGCAGAAGGAGTTCCTTGCAGAGGTACAAAGTGGGCCATTTTGGTCAAACGATCAACCACAACGAAAATGGTAGTGAAGTCTTCAGATGGGGGAAGTTCTACTATAAAATCCATGGAGATCATGCTCCATGGTTTCTCAGGTACAGGAAGGGGCTCAAGTAGACCCCAAGTTCTGGCTCTGTCTGTCTTATTCCGAAGGCATGAAATACAAGATCTTACATATTTCTTGCAGTCGTTCATCAAGTTTGGCCACCAGAATGTACGGGAGATCAATTAGCCGTCTTGTGAATCCCAAAGTGACCCGCTCTTGTAACTTCTGCACAATATTTGAGAGCGCAGAAATAGTTTGGTAAATGTCCTTCGGTGGAGAGGCCTCCCTTCCAGACTCCATCTCTGGCTGACTGGTACTGTCACGTACCTGGTAGGAGTCTGGAATGACGAGGTCGGCCTCCCTTGTATCTCCAACCCAAGCCCCACTGAGGATGGACAGACCTAGGGTGAGGAGTTACACGAGAGCCTGTAGTTGCGTGCAGAACTTGTCAGCTGAGTTGCAGACGTGGAGATGCAGGCAGAGCATCGGTAAGGAACTGGACTCAGGAAAGCTGGTAGGATGGACAGCTAGCACAGGCACTGGAGACAGCGTTAAGCCAAGCAGGAGGCTGGTGCAGGATCACAAGGGTGCCGGGGTTCGGTAGCAGACGGGCAGCGAGGTACTGGAAAAGGCCCCAAAAATCTTGGGCCAAGCTTCCTCGAGGGGCAACTTAGTTTCAAGTTCGCTGTGGAAAGCCAGACCTTATCTCAGGTTCAAGATTCAAATTGCCTCTTCTCTTCTTGTCGAAGAACTTTTTATTATCTGCCTGGGTCTTGGAGATTGTATCCTGCAGTAATTGGTAGTTGGAGTTAAGGAAGTTCAACCTGTCTTGTACGGCAGGTACAGAAGAATCAATAGGCAGCTCAGGCAAGAAAGAAGGATGGTATCCATAATTGGCGAAAAAAGGTGACTGTTTGGTTGCCGAATGGGTGGAATTATTGTATGAAAATTCCGCGAGTGGAAGAAGTGATAGCCAGTCATCCTGTGCAAAGAAGAAAAGCATCGTAGGTACTGTTCAAGGGTTTGATTGACCCTTTCAGTCTGTCTATTAGTTTTGTGGTGATAAGCTGTGGAGAGGCGGAGTTCAATGTTCAAAGTTTCACATAAGGCCCTCCAAAATCTAGAAGTGAACTGCACCCCTCGATCAGAAACTATGCTGTCAGGGATGCCATGCAACCTTACAATCTCCTTGATAAAAGTTGAGGCAGTCTCTGGGGCAGAAGGAGTTCCTTGCAGAGGTACAAAGTGGGCCATTTTTGTCAAACGAACAACCACAACGAAAATGGTAGTGAAGTCTTCAGATGGGGGAAGTTCTACTATAAAATCCATGGAGATCATGCTCCATGGTTTCTCAGGTACAGGAAGGGGCTCAAGTAGACCCCAAGTTCTGGCTCTGTCTGTCTTATTCCGAAGGCATGAAATACAAGATCTTACATATTTCTTGCAGTCGTTCTTCAAGTTTGGCCACCAGAATGTACGGGAGATCGAATTAGCCGTCTTGTGAATCCCAAAGTGACCCGCTAGGGGATGATCATGACATCGCCCTAGGACGGCAACTCTGAACTAATCTGGGATAAAGATTTGCCTCTTTGACAAATAGGCCTCTTAGTACAGGCCATCCCTTAGTTGAAGAGCCAGGTCCTTGGAAGGCGGTTGGTCTTCCACATATTTTCTTATATGTGACATCAGATCCGCCTGAAGAAGTAAAAAATTATTGGCTGGTAAAATAGTATCAGGTTCCGAGGATACAACTGGATCACTGAACATGCGGGACAAGGCATCTGGTTTCCCGTTCTTTGAGCCAGGACGGTAGGTTATATGAAACATGAAACGAGAGAAAAAAAGTGCCCATCTTGCCTGCCGAGGTCTTAGGCGTTTAGCTGTCTTCAAATACTCAAGATTCTTGTGATCTGTGAAGATAAGAATTGGGTGAGAAGCTCCCTCCAAAAGGTAACGCCATTCTTCAAGAGCGGCCTTGATAGCCAGTAGCTCTCGGTCACCAACATCATAATTCCTTTCGGAAGGATTTAATTTTTTTAGAGAAGAAGGCCACAGGGTGGAGCAATGATTTGGGCCCTTGGCGTTGGGAAATAATAGCCTCAACTGCATTTTCCGAGGCGTCTACCTCCAAAACATAAGCTAAGGAGGGATCGGGATGTTTCAAGATGGGAGCTGAGGTGAATAAGGCTTTCACTGTTCAAACGCTGTCTGAGCCTCTGGGGTCCATCGAAAGGGAACATGCTGTTTCGTTAGCTGAGTAATGGGAGTGATGATGCCAGAAAAGTCCTTAATAAATGTTCTATAAAAGTTAGCAACCCCACGAACCTCTGTACAGCTTTTCTGTCAGTAGGAGCAGACCATTCCAAGACAGAAGCGACTTTCTAAGGGTCCATGGAGATTCCTTCGGCGGAGATGACAAGCCCTAGGAATGCACAACTTGCTTTTCAAAGTCGCATTTTTCAGCCTTTGCGTAAAGTCAGTGTTCCCGCAATCGAGCTAATACCTTTTTTACATGAGTCCGATGGGATTCTAAAGTTTCAGAGAATACAAGGATGTCATCCAGATACACGATGACGAATAAATCAAGAAAGTCCCGAAAAAAATCGTTTACCAGATGCTGGAATGTGGCTGGAGCATTGCAGAGCCCGAATGGCATGACTAAATACTCAAAGTGGCCAAAACGTGTCCGGAAGGCCGTCTTCCATTCGTCTCCCTCCCTGATTCTGACAAGATTATAGGCACCCCTCAAGTCCAGTTTGGAGAACACTCGTGCCCCTCGCAGCCTCTGAAATAGTTCGGGAATCAGAGGAAGAGGGTACCGATTCTTGACAGTGACCCTGTTAAGGTCACGATAGTCCACACAGGGCCTCAAGGTGTGGTCTTTTTTCTCAACGAAGAAAATACCGGCTCCTGCTGGTGAAGTGGAAGGCCGAATGAACTGCTTTTCAAGGCTCTCGTCGATATAGGTACGCAGGGCTTCCAATTCAGGCTCAGAGAGAGGGTAAATCCGACCAAACGGGATCTCGGCTCCCGGTAGAAGTTCAATGGGGCAATCGTAAGTTCTATGAGGTGGAAGAGTGTCTGCACCCTTTTTATTAAAGACGTCCAGAAATTCGTGATAAGCAACCGGGATCAGTTTAGAGGCTTCATGGTCAGGGTGGATACCCAGGAGGTGCGTGGAGTTGACAGTTCCTCCCAAGAGGTAGTGCGTCTGGCAGTAGTTGGACGAAAAAGAGATATCTCCGGTAAGCCAGTCAACGTGAGGGTTGTGTGCCTTCAACCATGGAATGCCGAGGATAACGGGAAACATGGGAGAAGCTATGACATCCAAACGGAGGAGTTCGCTATGGCCTGAAGAAGTCTGGCAGAGAATAGGCAAGGTCCCCTGAGTAACCGGGCCTGATTTAATACCGGAGCCGTCAGCCAGATGGACATGGAACCCTTGCCTCTTGGTACCCAAGGGCAGCTGCTGAAGAGAAGCAAATGCAGAGTCCACAAAACAGCTGCAGGCCCCAGAGTCTATGATTGCAAGTACTGAAACCGTCTTTTCGGGGAGCTGAAGCTTGATGGGAAGAGAGACATGTGACTGATCCTTCCCAGGGAGATGCATCACAAGAGGCTGACGGATCCTGCAGGTCTCTGCCGGACAAGTTCGTATGAAGTGGCCAACCTCCCCGCAGTAGAGACACAGACTGCCTTGGACTCGACGTAGACGTTCAGGAGGAGAAAGAGGTAACCTACGAAAACTGCTGTGAGGTGCCTTATGCTGTTCCCTCCTTCTGGGGGAAGGAACAGGTAGAGGAGCAGGGGCGGCTGGCCTTGAAACCACAGAAAGAGTCCCTTTAGATTTTTCCGATTGCCTTTCTCGAAACCGCCGATCGATCTGAATAGTTAAATTTATCAGATCTTCCAGGGACGCGGGTATTCCCACTCTGGCAAGTTCATCTTTTACGGTGTCAGAAAGTCCTAGACGGAACTGGTGACGAAGTGCAGAGTGATTCCATTGGGTATCTGCGCTCCAAACACGAAAGTCAGTTACGTAATCTTCAACAGGCCTTGGCCCTTGCTGTAATTTGTCAAGCATGGATTCGGCAGTTTGCTGGGAAAAGGGGTCAGTGGTCAGGGGTCAGGAGGCTGGTGCAGGATCACAAGGGTGGCCGGGTTCGGTAGCAGACGGGCAGCGAGGTACTGGAAAAGGTTCAAGATTCAAATTGCCTCTTCTCTTCTTGTCGAATAACTTTTTATTATCTGCCTGGGTCTTGGAGATTGTATCCTGCAGTAATTGGTAGTTGGAGTTAAGGAAGTTCAACCTGTCTTGTACGGCAGGTACAGAAGAATCAATAGGCAGCTCAGGCAAGAAAGAAGGATGGTATCCATAATTGACGAAAAAAGGTAACTGTTTGGTTGCTGAATGGGTGGAATTATTGTATGAAAATTCCGCGAGTGGGAGAAGTGATAGCCAGTCATCCTGCGCAAAAGAAGAAAAGCATCGTAGGTACTGTTCAAGGGTTTGATTGACACTTTCAGTCTGTCCATTAGTTTGTGGGTGATAAGCTGGCCACTAGAATGTACGGGAGATCAAATTAGCCGTCTTGTGAATCCCAAAGTGACCCGCTCTTGTAACTTCTGCACAATATTTGAGAGCGCAGAAATAGTTTGGTAAATGTCCTTCGGTGGAGAGGCCTCCCTTCCAGACTCCATCTCTGGCTGACTGGTACTGTCACGTACCTGGTAGGAGTCTGGAATGACGAGGTCGGCCTCCCTTGTATCTCCAACCCAAGCCCCACTGAGGATGGGACAGACCTAGGGTGAGGAGTTACACGAGTGCCTGTAGTTGCGTGCAGAACTTGTCAGCTGAGTTGCAGACGTGGAGATGCAGGCAGAGCATCTGGTAAGGAACTGGACTCAGGAAAGCTGGTAGGATGGACAGCTAGCACAGGCACTGGAGACAGCGTTAAGCCAAGCAGGAGGCTGGTGCAGGATCACAAGGGTGGCCGGGTTCGGTAGCAGACGGGCAGCGAGGTACTGGAAAAGGTTCAAGATTCAAATTGCCTCTTCTCTTCTTGTCGAAGAACTTTTTATTATCTGCCTGGGTCTTGGAGATTGTATCCTGCAGTAATTGGTAGTTGGAGTTAAGGAAGTTCAACCTGTCTTGTACGGCAGGTACAGAAGAATCAATAGGCAGCTCAGGCAAGAAAGAAGGATGGTATCCATAATTGGCCCCTTCCTGTACCTGAGAAACCATGGAGCATGATCTCCATGGATTTTATAGTAGAACTTCCCCCATCTGAAGACTTCACTACCATTTTCGTTGTGGTTGATCGTTTGACCAAAAATGGCCCACTTTGTACCTCTGAAAGGCCATCAATCAAACCCTTGAACAGTACCTACGATGCTTTTCTTCTTTTGCACAGGATGACTGGCTATCACTTCTCCCACTCGCGGAATTTTCATACAATAATTCCACCCATTCGGTAACCAAACAGTCACCTTTTTACGCCAATTATGGATACCATCCTTCTTTCTTGCCTGAGCTGCCTATTGATTCTTCTGTACCTGCCGTACAAGACAGGTTGAACTTCCTTAACTCCAACTACCAATTACTGCAGGTCCCAGAACAGTTCAGAGTTGCCGTCCTAGGGCGATGTCATGATCATCCCCTAGCGGGTCACTTTGGGATTCACAAGACGGCTAATTTGATCTCCCGTACATTCTGGTGGCCAAACTTGATGAACGACTGCAAGAAATATGTAAGATCTTGTATTTCATGCCTTCGGAATAAGACAGACAGAGCCAGAACTTGGGGTCTACTTGAGCCCCTTCCTGTACCTGAGAAACGATGGAGCATGATCTCCATGGATTTTATAGTAGAACTTCCCCCATCTGAAGACTTCACTACCATTTTCGTTGTGGTTGATCGTTTGACCAAAATGGCCCACTTTGTACCTCTGCAAGGAACTCCTTCTGCCCCGGAGACTGCCTCAACTTTTATCAAGGAGATTGTAAGGTTGCATGGCATCCCTGACAGCATAGTTTCTGATCGAGGGGTGCAGTTCACTTCTAGATGTTGGAGGGCCTTATGTGAAACTTTGAACATTGAACTCCGCCTCTCCACAGCTTATCACCCACAAACTAATGGACAATCAAAGGGTCAATCAAACCCTTGAACAGTACCTACGATGCTTTTCTTCTTTTGCGCAGGATGACTGGCTATCACTTCTCCCACTCGCGGAATTTTCATACAATAATTCCACCCATTCGGCAACCAGTCACCTTTTTTCGCCAATTATGGATACCATCCTTCTTTCTTGCCTGAGCTGCCTATTGATTCTTCTGTACCTGCCGTACAAGACAGGTTGAACTTCCTTAACTCAAACTACCAATTACTGCAGGATACAATCTCCAAGACCCAGGCAGATAATAAAAAGTTCTTCGACAAGAAGAGAAGAGGCAATTTGAATCTTGAACCTTTTCCAGTACCTCGCTGCCCGTCTGCTACCGAACCCGGCCACCCTTGTGATCCTGCACCAGCCTCCTGCTTGGCTTAACGCTGTCTCCAGTGCCTGTGCTAGCTGTCCATCCTACCAGCTTTCCTGAGTCCAGTTCCTTACCAGATGCTCTGCCTGCATCTCCACGTCTGCAACTTAGCTGACAAGTTCTGCACGCAACTACAGGCACTCGTGTAACTCCTCACCCTAGGTCTGTCCCATCCTCAGTGGGGCTTGGGTTGGAGATACAAGGGAGGCCTACCTCGTCATTCCAGACTCCTACCAGGTACGTGACAGTACCAGTCAGCCAGAGATGGAGTCTGGAAGGGAGGCCTCTCCACCGAAGGACATTTACCAAACTATTTCTGCGCTCTCAAATATTGTGCAGAAGTTACAAGAGCGGGTCACTTTGGGATTCACAAGACGGCCAATTTGATCTCCCGTACATTCTGGTGGCCAAATTTGATGAACGACTGCAAGAAATATGTAAGATCTTGTATTTCATGCCTTCGGAATAAGACAGTCAGAGCCAGAACTTGGGGTCTACTTGAGCCCCTTCCTGTACCTGAGAAACCATGGAGCATGATCTCCATGGATTTTATAGTAGAACTTCCCCCATCTGAAGACTTCACTACCATTTTCGTTGTGGTTGATCGTTTGACCGAAATGGCCCACTTTGTACCTCTGCAAGGAACTCCTTCTGCCCCGGAGACTGCCTCAACTTTTATCAAGGAGATTGTAAGGTTGCATGGCATCCCTGACAGCATAGTTTCTGATCGAGGGGTGCAGTTCACTTCTAGATTTTGGAGGGCCTTATGTGAAACTTTGAACATTGAACTCCGCCTCTCCACAGCTTATCACCCACAAACTAATGGACAGACTGAAAGGGTCAATCAAACCCTTGAACAGTACCTACGATGCTTTTCTTCTTTTGCACAGGATGACTGGCTATCACTTCTCCCACTCGCGGAATTTTCATACAATAATTCCACCCATTCGGCAACCAAACAGTCACCTTTTTTCGCCAATTATGGATACCATCCTTCTTTCTTGCCTGAGCTGCCTATTGATTCTTCTGTACCTGCCGTACAAGACAGGTTGAACTTCCTTAACTCCAACTACCAATTACTGCAGGTCCCAGAACAGTTCAGAGTTGCCGTCCTAGGGCGATGTCATGATCATCCCCTAGCGGGTCACTTTGGGATTCACAAGACGGCTAATTTGATCTCCCGTACATTCTGGTGGCCAAACTTGATGAACGACTGCAAGAAATATGTAAGATCTTGTATTTCATGCCTTCGGAATAAGACAGACAGAGCCAGAACTTGGGGTCTACTTGAGCCCCTTCCTGTACCTGAGAAACCATGGAGCATGATCTCCATGGATTTTATAGTAGAACTTCCCCCATCTGAAGACTTCACTACCATTTTCGTTGTGGTTGATCGTTTGACCAAAATGGCCCACTTTGTACCTCTGCAAGGAACTCCTTCTGCCCCGGAGACTGCCTCAACTTTTATCAAGGAGATTGTAAGGTTGCATGGCATCCCTGACAGCATAGTTTCTGATCGAGGGGTGCAGTTCACTTCTAGATTTTGGAGGGCCTTATGTGAAACTTTGAACATTGAACTCCGCCTCTCCACAGCTTATCACCCACAAACTAATGGACAGACTGAAAGGGTCAATCAAACCCTTGAACAGTACCTACGATGCTTTTCTTCTTTTGCACAGGATGACTGGCTATCACTTCTCCCACTCGCGGAATTTTCATACAATAATTCCACCCATTCGGCAACCAAACAGTCACCTTTTTTCGCCAATTATGGATACCATCCTTCTTTCTTGCCTGAGCTGCCTATTGATTCTTCTGTACCTGCCGTACAAGACAGGTTGAACTTCCTTAACTCCAACTACCAATTACTGCAGGATACAATCTCCAAGACCCAGGCAGATAATAAAAAGTTCTTCGACAAGAAGAGAAGAGGCAATTTGAATCTTGAACCTTTTCCAGTACCTCGCTGCCCGTCTGCTACCGAACCCGGCCACCCTTGTGATCCTGCACCAGCCTCCTGCTTGGCTTAACGCTTTCTCCAGTCCCTGTGCTAGCTGTCCATCCTACCAGCTTTCCGGAGTCCAGTTCCTTACCAGATGCTCTGCCTGCATCTCCACGTCTGCAACTCAGCTGACAAGTTCTGCACGCAACAACAGGCACTCGTGTAACTCCTCACCCTAGGTCTGTCCCATTCTCAGTGGGGCTTGGGTTGGAGATACAAGGGAGGCCGACCTCGTCATTCCAGACTCCTACCAGGTACGTGACAGTACCAGTCAGCCAGAGATGGAGTCTGGAAGGGAGGCCTCTCCACCGAAGGACATTTACCAAACTATTTCTGCGCTCTCAAATATTGTGCAGAAGTTACAAGAGCGGGTCACTTTGGGATTCACAAGACGGCTAATTTGATCTCCCGTACATTCTGGTGGCCAAACTTGATGAACGACTGCAAGAAATATGTAAGATCTTGTATTTCATGACTTCGGAATAAGACAGACAGAGCCAGAACTTGGGGTCTACTTGAGCCCCTTCCTGTACCTGAGAAACCATGGAGCATGATCTCCATGGATTTTATAGTAGAACTTCCCCCATCTGAAGACGTTACTACCATTTTCGTTGTTGTTGATCGTTTGACCAAAATGGCCCACTTTGTACCTCTGCAAGGAACTCCTTCTGCCCCGGAGACTGCCTCAACTTTTATCAAGGAGATTGTAAGGTTGCATGGCATCCCTGACAGCATAGTTTCTGATCGAGGGGTGCAGTTCACTTCTAGATTTTGGAGTGCCTTATGTGAAACATTGAACATTGAACTCCGCCTCTCCACAGCTTATCACCCACAAACTAATGGACAGACTGAAAGGGTCAATCAAACCCTTGAACAGTACCTACGATGCTTTTCTTCTTTTGCACAGGATGACTGGCTATCACTTCTCCCACTCGCGGAATTTTCATACAATAATTCCACCCATTCGGTAACCAAACAGTCACCTTTTTTCGCCAATTATGGATACCATCCTTCTTTCTTGCCTGAGCTGCCTATTGATTCTTCTGTACCTGCCGTACAAGACAGGTTGAACTTCCTTAACTCCAACTACCAATTACTGCAGGTCCCAGAACAGTTCAGAGTTGCCGTCCTAGGGCGATGTCATGATCATCCCCTAGCGGGTCACTTTGGGATTCACAAGACGGCTAATTTGATCTCCCTTACATTCTGGTGGCCAAACTTGATGAACGACTGCAAGAAATATGTAAGATCTTGTATTTCATGCCTTCGGAATAAGACAGACAGAGCCAGAACTTGGGGTCTACTTGAGCCCCTTCCTGAACCTGAGAAACCATGGAGCATGATCTCCATGGATTTTATAGTAGAACTTCCCCCATCTGAAGACTTCACTACCATTTTCGTTGTGGTTGATCGTTTGACCAAAATGGCCCACTTTGTACCTCTGCAAGGAACTCCTTCTGCCCCGGAGACTGCCTCAACTTTTATCAAGGAGATTGTAAGGTTGCATGGCATCCCTGACAGCATAGTTTCTGATCGAGGGGTGCAGTTCACTTCTAGATGTTGGAGGGCCTTATGTGAAACTTTGAACATTGAACTCCGCCTCTCCACAGCTTATCACCCACAAACTAATGGACAGACTGAAAGGTTCAATCAAACCCTTGAACAGTACCTACGATGCTTTTCTTCTTTTGCGCAGGATGACTGGCTATCACTTCTCCCACTCGCGGAATTTTCATACAATAATTCCACCCATTCGGCAACCAAACAGTCACCTTTTTTCGCCAATTATGGATACCATCCTTCTTTCTTGCCTGAGCTGCCTATTGATTCTTCTGTACCTGCCGTACAAGACAGGTTGAACTTCCTTAACTCCAACTACCAATTACTGCAGGATACAATCTCCAAGACCCAGGCAGATAATAAAAAGTTCTTCGACAAGAAGAGAAGAGGCAATTTGAATCTTGAACCTTTTCCAGTACCTCGCTGCCCGTCTGCTACCGAACCCGGCCACCCTTGTGATCCTGCACCAGCCTCCTGCTTGGCTTAACGCTTTCTCCAGTGCCTGTGCTAGCTGTCCATCCTACCAGCTTTCCTGAGTCCAGTTCCTTACCAGATGCTCTGCCTGCATCTCCACGTCTGCAACTCAGCTGACAAGTTCTGCACGCAACTACAGGCACTCGTGTAACTCCTCACCCTAGGTCTGTCCCATCCTCAGTGGGGCTTGGGTTGGAGATACAAGGGAGGCCGACCTCGTCATTCCAGACTCCTACCAGGTACGTGACAGTACCAGTCAGCCAGAGATGGAGTCTGGAAGGGAGGCCTCTCCACCGAAGGACATTTACCAAACTATTTCTGCGCTCTCAAATATTGTGCAGAAGTTACAAGAGCGGGTCACTTTGGGATTCACAAGACGGCCAATTTGATCTCCCGTACATTCTGGTGGCCAAATTTGATGAACGACTGCAAGAAATATGTAAGATCTTGTATCTCATGCCTTCGGAATAAGACAGACAGAGCCAGAACTTGGGGTCTACTTGAGCCCCTTCCTGTACCTGAGAAACCATGGAGCATGATCTCCATGGATTTTATAGTAGAACTTCCCCCATCTGAAGACTTCACTACCATTTTCGTTGTGGTTGATCGTTTGACCAAAATGGCCCACTTTGTACCTCTGCAAGGAACTCCTTCTGCCCCGGAGACTGCCTCAACTTTTATCAAGGAGATTGTAAGGTTGCATGGCATCCCTGACAGCATAGTTTCTGATCGAGGGGTGCAGTTCACTTCTAGATTTTGGAGGGCCTTATGTGAAACTTTGAACATTGAACTCCGCCTCTCCACAGCTTATCACCCACAAACTAATGGACAGACTGAAAGGGTCAATCAAACCCTTGAACAGTACCTACGATGCTTTTCTTCTTTTGCACAGGATAACTGGCTATCACTTCTCCCACTCGCGGAATTTTCATACAATAATTCCACCCATTCGGCAACCAGTCACCTTTTTTCGCCAATTATGGATACCATCCTTCTTTCTTGCCTGAGCTGCCTATTGATTCTTCTGTACCTGCCGTACAAGACAGGTTGAACTTCCTTAACTCCAACTACCAATTACTGCAGGATACAATCTCCAAGACCCAGGCAGATAATAAAAAGTTCTTCGACAAGAAGAGAAGAGGCAATTTGAATCTTGAACCTGGAGAGGGGCAACTGGCTTTCCACAGCGAACTTGAAACTAAGTTGCCCCTCGAGGAAGCTTGGCCCAAGATTTTTGGGGCCTTTTCCAGTACCTCGCTGCCCGTCTGCTACCGAACCCGGCCACCCTTGTGATCCTGCACCAGCCTCCTGCTTGGCTTAACGCTGTCTCCAGTGCCTGTGCTAGCTGTCCATCCTACCAGCTTTCCTGAGTCCAGTTCCTTACCAGATGCTCTGCCTGCATCTCCACGTCTGCAACTCAGCTGACAAGTTCTGCACGCAACTACAGGCTCTCGTGTAACTCCTCACCCTAGGTCTGTCCCATCCTCAGTGGGGCTTGGGTTGGAGATACAAGGGAGGCCGACCTCGTCATTCCAGACTCCTACCAGGTACGTGACAGTACCAGTCAGCCAGAGATGGAGTCTGGAAGGGAGGCCTCTCCACCGAAGGACATTTACCAAACTATTTCTGCGCTCTCAAATATTGTGCAGAAGTTACAAGAGCGGGTCACTTTGGGATTCACAAGACGGCTAATTTGATCTCCCGTACATTCTAGTGGCCAAACTTGATGAACGACTGCAAGAAATATGTAAGATCTTGTATTTCATGCCTTCGGAATAAGACAGAGAGAGCCAGAACTTGGGGTCTACTTGAGCCCCTTCCTGTACCTGAGAAACCATGGAGCATGATCTCCATGGATTTTATAGTAGAACTTCCCCCATCTGAAGACTTTACTACCATTTTCGTTGTGGTTGATCGTTTGACCAAAATGGCCCACTTTGTACCTCTGCAAGGAACTCCTTCTGCCCCGGAGACTGCCTCAACTTTTATCAAGGAGATTGTAAGGTTGCATGGCATCCCTGACAGCATAGTCTCTGATCGAGGGGTGCAGTTCACTTCTAGATTTTGGAGGGCCTTATGTGAAACTTTGAACATTGAACTCCGCCTCTCCACAGCTTATCACCCACAAACTAATGGACAGACTGAAAGGGTCAATCAAACCCTTGAACAGTACCTACGATGCTTTTCTTCTTTTGCACAGGATGACTGGCTATCACATCAGTGATGATCTATAGTACATCAGTGATGATCCATAGTACACCAGTGATGATCCATAGTACACCAGTGATGGCCCATAGTACATCAGTGATGAACTATAGTACATCAGTGATGATCCACAGTACATCAGGGATGGTCCATAGTACATCAGTGATGATCCATAGTACACCAGTGATGATCCATAGTACACCAGTGATGGCCCATAGTACAACAGTGATGAACTATAGTACATCAGTGATGATCCACAGTACATCAGTGATGATCCACAGTACATCAGGGATGGTCCATAGTACATCAGTGATGATCCATAGTACACTAGTGATGATCCATAGTACACCAGTGATGGCCCATAATACATCAGTGATGAACTATAGTACATCAGTGATGATCCATAGTACATCAGTGATGATCCATAGTATATCAGTGATGATCCACAGTACACCAGGGATGGTCCATAGTACACCAATGAGGATCCACAGTACACCAGTGATGATCCATAGTACACCAGTGATGGTCCATAGTACATCAGTGATGATCTATAGTACATCAGTGATGATCTATAGTACATCAGTGATGATCCATAGTACATCAGTGATGATCCACAGTACATCAGTGATGGTCCACAGTACATCAGGGATGGTCCACAGTACATCGGTGATGATCCATAGTACACCAGTGATGGCCCATAGTACATCAGTGATGGTCCATAGTACATCAGTGATGATCCATAGTACATCAGTGATGATCCATAGTACACCAGTGATGGCCCATAGTACACCAGCGATGGCCCATAGTACATCAGTGATGATCCACAGTACATCAGTGATGATCCATAGTACATCAGTGATGATCCACAGTACATCAGTGATGATCCACAGTACATCAGGGATGGTCCATAGTACATCAGTGATGATCCATAGTACACCAGTGATGATCCATAGTACACCAGTGATGGCCCATAGTACATCAGTGATGAACTATAGTACATCAGTGATGATCCACAGTACATCAGTGATGATCCACAGTTCATCAGGGATGGTCCATAGTACACCAGTGATGATCCACAGAACACCAGTGATGATCCATAGTACACCAGTGATGGTCCATAGTACACCAGTGATGATCCATAGTACACCAGTGATGGCCCATAGTACATCAGTGATGAACTATAGTACATCAGTGATGATCCACAGTACATCAGTGATGATCCACAGTACATCAGGGATGGTCCATAGTACACCAGTGATGATCCACAGTACACCAGTGATGATCCATAGTACACCAGTGATGGTCCATAGTACATCAGTGATGATCTATAGTACATCAGTGATGGTCCATAATACATCAGTGATGATCTATAGTACATCAGTGATGATCTATAGTACATCAGTGATGATCCACAATACATCAGTTATGATACACAGTACATCAGTGATGATCCACAGTACATCAGTGATGATCCACAATACTTCAGTGATGATCCACAGTACATCAGTGATGATCCACAGTACATCAGGGATGGTCCACAGTATATCAGTGATGATCCATAGTACATCAGTGATGGTCCATAGTACATCAGTGATGGTCCATAGTACATCAGTGATGGTCCATAGTACACCAGTGATGATCCATAGTACACCAGTGATGGCCCATAGTACACCAGTGATGGCCCATAGTACATCAGTGATGAACTATAGTACATCAGTGATGATCCACAGTACATCAGTGATGATCCATAGTACATCAGTGATGATCCACAGTACATCAGTGATGATCCACAGTACATCAGGGATGGTCCATAGTACATCAGTGATGATCCATAGTACACCAGTGATGATCCATAGTACACCAGTGATGGCCCATAGTACATCAGTGATGAACTATAGTACATCAGTGATGATCCACAGTACATCAGTGATGATCCACAGTACATCTGGGATGGTCCATAGTACACCAGTGATGATCCACAGTACACCAGTGATGATCCATAGTACACCAGTGATGGTCCATAGTACATCAGTGATGATCTATAGTACATCAGTGATGGTCCATAGTACATCAGTGATGAGCTATAGTACATCAGTGATGATCTATAGTACATCAGTGATGATCCATAGTACACCAGTGATGATCCATAGTACACCAGTGATGGCCCATAGTACATCAGTGATGATCCATAGTACACCAGTGATGATCCATAGTACACCAGTGATGGCCCATAGTACATCAGTGATGAACTATAGTACATCAGTGATGATCCACAGTACATCAGTGATGATCCATAGTACATCAGTGATGATCCACAGTACATCAGTGATGATCCACAGTACATCAGGGATGGTCCATAGTACATCAGTGATGATCCATAGTACACCAGTGATGATCCATAGTACACCAGTGATGGCCCACAGTATATCAGTGATTAACTATAGTACATCAGTGATGATCCACAGTACATCAGTGATGATCCACAGTACATCAGGGATGGTCCATAGTACACCAGTGATGATCCACAGTACACCAGCGATGATCCATAGTACACCAGTGATGGTCCATAGTACATCAGTGATGATCTATAGTACATCAGTGATGGTCCATAGTACATCAGTGATGATCTATAGTACATCAATGATGATCTATAGTACATCAGTGATGATCCAGAGTACATCAGTGATGATCCACAGTACATCAGTGATGGTCCACAGTACATCAGGGATGGTCCACAGTACATCCGTGATGATCCATAGTACACCAGTGATGGCCCATAGTACATCAGTGATGGTCCATAGTACATCAGTGATGATCCATAGTACAACAGTGATGATCCATAGTACACCAGTGATGGCCCATAGTACATCAGTGATGATCCATAGTACATCAGTGATGATCCACAGTACATCAGTGATGATCCACAGTACATCAGGGATGGTCCATAGTACATCAGTGATGATCCATAGTACACCAGTGATGATCCATAGTACACCAGTGATGGCCCATAGTACATCAGTGATGAACTATAGTACATCAGTGATGATCCACAGTACATCAGTGATGATCCACAGTACATCAGGGATGGTCCATAGTACACCAGTGATGATCCACAGTACATCAGTTATGATCCACAGTACATTAGTGATGATCCACAGTACATCAGTGATGATCTACAGTACATCAGTGATGATCCACAATACTTCAGTGATGATCCACAGTACATCAGGGATGGTCCACAGTACATCAGTGATGGTCCACAGTATATCAGTGATGATCCATAGTACATCAGTGATGGTCCATAGTACATCAGTGATGGTCCATAGTACACCAGTGATGATCCATAGTACACCAGTGATGGCCCATAGTACACCAGTGATGGCCCATAGTACATCAGTGATGATCCATAGTACATCAGTGATGATCCACAGTACATCAGTGATGATCCACAGTACATCAGGGATGGTCCATAGTACATCAGTGATGATCCATAGTACACCAGTGATGATCCATAGTACACCAGTGATGGCCCATAGTACATCAGTGATGAACTATAGTACATCAGAGATGATCCACAGTACATCAGGGATGGTCCATAGTACATCAGTGATGATCCATAGTACACCAGTGATGGCCCATAGTACATCAGTGATGAACTATAGTACATCAGTGATGATCCACAGTACATCAGTGATGATCCATAGTACATCAGTGATGATCCACAGTACATCAGGGATGGTCCACAGTACATCAGTGATGATCCATAGTACATCAGTGATGGCCCATAGTACATCAGTGATGATCCATATTACACCAGTGATGATCCATAGTACACCAGGGATGACCCACAGTACATCAGTGATGATCCACAGTACATCAGTGATGGTCCATAGTAAATCAGTGATGGTCCATAGTACACCAGTGATGATCCATAGTTCACCAGTGATGGCCCATAGTACACCAGTGATGATCCATAGTACACCAGAGATGGCCCATAGTATACCAGTGATGTCCCATAGTACATCAGTGATGATCCACAGTACATCAGTGATGATCCATAGTACACCAGGGATGGCCCATAGTACATCAGTGATGGCTCATAGTACATCAGTGATGATCCATAGTACATCAGTGATGATCCATAGTACACCAGTGATGATCCATAGTACATCAGTGATGGCTCATAGTACATCAGTGATGATCCATAGTACATCAGTGATGATCCATAGTACACCAGTGATGATCCATAGTACATCAGTGATGGCTCATAGTACATCAGTGATGATCCATAATACATCAGTGATGATCCATAGTACACCAGTGATGGCCCATAGTACTTCAGTGATGATCTATAGTACATCAGTGATGATCCACAGTACATCAGTGATGATCCACAGTACATCAGTGATGATCCACGGTACATCAGTGATGATCCATAGTACATCAGTGATGATCCTCAGTACATCAATGATGATCCACAGTACATCAGTGATGATCCACAGTACATCAGTGATGATCCACAGTACATCAGTGATGATCCACAGGACATCAGGGATGGTCCACAGTACATCAGTGATGATCCATAGTAAACCAGTCATGATCCATAGTACATCAGTGATGATCCATAGTACACCAGTGATGGCCCATAGTACACCAGTGATGATCCATAGTACACCAGTGATGGCCCATAGTACTTCAGTGATGATCTATAGTACATCAGTGATGATCCACAGTACATCAGTGATGATCCACAATACATCAGGGATTGTCCACAGTATATCAGTGATGATCCATAGTACATCAGTGATGGCCCACAGTACATCAGTGATGATCCACAGTACATCAGTGATGATCCATAGTACACCAGTGATGGTCCATAGTACACCAGTGATGGTCCATAGTACATCAGTGATGATCCATAGTACATCAGTGATGATCCACAGTACATCAGGGATGGTCCACAGTACATCAGTGATGATCCATAGTACACCAGTGATGGCCCAAAGCACATCAGTGATGGTCCATAGTACACCAGGGATGATCCATAGTAATCCAGTGATGATCCATAGTACACCAGTGATGGCCCATAGTACACCAGTGATGGCCCATAGTACATCAGTGATGATCCACAGTACATCAGTGATGATCTATAGTACATCAGGGCTGGTCCACAGTACATCAGTGATGATCCATAGTACACCAGTGATGATCCATAGTACATCAGTGATGCTCCATAGTACACCTGTGATGGCCCACAGTACACCTGTGATGGCCCACAGTAGATCAGTGATGATCCACAGTACATCAGGGATGATCCACAGTATATCAGGGATGGTCCACAGTATATCAGTGATGAGCCATAGTACATCAGTGATGGTTCATAGTACACCAGTGATGATCCATAGTACACCAGTGATGGCCCATAGTACACCAGTGATGGCCCATAGTACACCAGTGATGATCCATAGTACACCAGTGATGGCCCATAGTACACCAGTGATGTCCCATAGTACATCAGTGATGATCCACAGTACATCAGTGATGATCCATAGTACACCAGGGATGGCCCATAGTACACCAGTGATGGCTCATAGTACATCAGTGATGATCCATAGTACATCAGTGATGATCCATAGTACACCAGTGATGTTCCATAGTACATCAGTGATGGCTCATAGTACATCAGTGATGATCCATAGTACACCAGTGATGATCCATAGTACATCAGTGATGGCTCATAGTACATCAGTGATGATCCATAGTACACCAGTCATGGCCCATAGTACTACAGTGATGATCTATAGTACATCAGTGATGATCCACAGTACATCAGTGATGATCCACAGTACATCAGTGATGATCCAAGGTACATCAGTGATGATCCATAGTACATCAGTGATGATCCTCAGTACATCAGTGATGATCCACAGTACATCAGTGATGATCCACAGTACATCAGTGATGATCCATAGTACACCAGTGATGATCCATAGTACACCAGTGATGGCCCATAGTACATCAGTGATGAACTATAGTACATCAGTGATGATCCATAGTACATCAGTGATGATCCATAGTATATCAGTGATGATCCACAGTACATCAGGGATGGTCCATAGTACACCAGTGATGATCCACAGTACACCAGTGATGATCCATAGTACACCAGTGATGGTCCATAGTACATCAGTGATGATCTATAGTACATCAGTGATGATCTATAGTACATCAGTGATGATCCATAGTACATCAGTGATGATCCACAGTACATCAGTGATGGTCCACAGTACATCAGGGATGGTCCACAGTACATCGGTGATGATCCATAGTACACCAGTGATGGCCCATAGTAAATCAGTGATGGTCCATAGTACATCAGTGATGATCCATAGTACACCAGTGATGGCCCATAGTACACCAGTGATGGCCCATAGTACATCAGTGATGATCCACAGTACATCAGTGATGATCCATAGTACATCAGTGATGATCCACAGTACATCAGTGATGATCCACAGTACATCAGGGATGGTCCATAGTACATCAGTGATGATCCACAGTACATCAGTGATGATCCACAGTTCATCAGGGATGGTCCATAGTACACCAGTGATGATCCACAGTACACCAGTGATGATCCATAGTACACCAGTGATGGTCCATAGTACACCAGTGATGATCCATAGTACACCAGTGATGGCCCATAGTACATCAGTGATGAACTATAGTACATCAGTGATGATCCACAGTACATCAGTGATGATCCACAGTACATAAGGGTTGGTCCATAGTACACCAGTGATGATCCACAGTACACCAGTGATGATCCATAGTACACCAGTGATGGTCCATAGTACATCAGTGATGATCTATAGTACATCAGTGATGATCTATAGTACATCAGTGATGATCTATAGTACATCAGTGATGATCCACAATACATCAGTTATGATACACAGTACATCAGTGATGATCCACAGTACATCAGTGATGATCCACAATACTTCAGTGATGATCCACAGTACATCAGTGATGATCCACAGTACATCAGGGATGGTCCACAGTATATCAGTGATGATCCATAGTACATCAGTGATGGTCCATAGTACATCAGTGATGGTCCATAGTACACCAGTGATGATCCATAGTACACCAGTGATGGCCCATAGTACACCAGTGATGGCCCATAGTACATCAGTGATGATCCATAGTACATCAGTGATGATCCACAGTACATCAGTGATGATCCACAGTACATTAGGGATGGTCCATAGTACATCAGTGATGATCCATAGTACACCAGTGATGATCCATAGTACACCAGTGATGGCCCATAGTACATCAGTGATGAACTATAGTACATCAGTGATGATCCACAGTACATCAGGGATGGTCCATAGTACATCAGTGATGATCCATAGTACACCAGTGATGATCCATAGTACACCAGTGATGGCCCATAGTACATCAGTGATGAACTATAGTACATCAGTGATGATCCACAGTACATCAGTGATGATCCATAGTACATCAGTGATGATCCACAGTACATCAGTGATGATCCACAGTACATCAGGGATGGTCCATAGTACATCAGTGATGATCCATAGTACACCAGTGATGATCCATAGTACACCAGTGATGGCCCATAGTACATCAATGATGAACTATAGTACATCAGTGATGATCCACAGTACATCAGTGATGATCCACAGTACATCTGGGATGGTCCATAGTACACCAGTGATGATCCACAGTACAACAGTGATGATCCATAGTACACCAGTGATGGTCCATAGTACATCAGTGATGATCTATAGTACATCAGTGATGGTCCATAGTACATCAGTGATGAGCTATAGTACATCAGTGATGATCTATAGTACATCAGTGATGATCCATAGTACACCAGTGATGATCCATAGTACACCAGTGATGGCCCATAGTACATCAGTGATGATCCATAGTACACCAGTGATGATCCATAGTACACCAGTGATGGCCCATAGTACATCAGTGATGAACTATAGTACATCAGTGATGATCCACAGTACATCAGTGATGATCCATAGTACATCAGTGATGATCCACAGTACATCAGTGATGATCCACAGTACATCAGGGATGGTCCATAGTACACCAGTGATGATCCACAGTACACCAGCGATGATCCATAGTACACCAGTGATGGTCCATAGTACATCAGTGATGATCTATAGTACATCAGTGATGGTCCATAGTACATCAGTGATGATCTATAGTACATCAATGATGATCTATAGTACATCAGTGATGATCCAGAGTACATCAGTGATGATCCACAGTACATCAGTGATGGTCCACAGTACATCAGGGATGGTCCACAGTACATCGGTGATGATCCATAGTACACCAGTGATGGCCCATAGTACATCAGTGATGGTACATAGTACATCAGTGATGATCCATAGTACAACAGTGATGATCCATAGTACACCAGTGATGGCCCATAGTACATCAGTGATGATCCATAGTACATCAGTGATGATCCACAGTACATCAGTGATGATCCACAGTACATCAGGGATGGTCCATAGTACATCAGTGATGTTCCATAGTACACCAGTGATGATCCATAGTACACCAGTGATGGCCCATAGTACATCAGTGATGAACTATAGTACATCAGTGATGATCCACAGTACATCAGTGATGATCCACAGTACATCAGGGATGGTCCATAGTACACCAGTGATGATCCACAGTACATCAGTTATGATCCACAGTACATTAGTGATGATCCACAGTATATCAGTGATGATCCACAGTACATCAGTGATGATCCACAATACTTCAGTGATGATCCACAGTACATCAGGGATGGTCCACAGTACATCAGTGATGGTCCACAGTATATGAGTGATGATCCATAGTACATCAGTGATGGTCCATAGTACATCAGTGATGGTCCATAGTACACCAGTGATGATCCATAGTACACCAGTGATGGCCCATAGTACACCAGTGATGGCCCATAGTACATCAGTGATGATCCATAGTACATCAGTGATGATCCACAGTACATCAGTGATGATCCACAGTACATCAGGGATGGTCCATAGTACATCAGTGATGATCCATAGTACACCAGTGATGATCCATAGTACACCAGTGATGGCCCATAGTACATCAGTGATGAACTATAGTACATCAGAGATGATCCACAGTACATCAGGGATGGTCCATAGTACATCAGTCATGATCCATAGTACACCAGTGATGATCCATAGTACACCAGTGATGGCCCATAGTACATCAGTGATGAACTATAGTACATCAGTGATGATCCACAGTACATCAGTGATGATCCATAGTACATCAGTGATGATCCACAGTACATCAGGGATGGTCCATAGTACACCAGTGATGGCCCATAGTACATCAGTGATGATCCACAGTACATCAGTGATGATCTATAGTACATCAGTGATGATCCACAGTACACCAGTGATGATTCACAGTACATCAGGGATGGTCCATAGTACATCAGGGATGGTCCATAGTACATCAGTGATGATCCACAGTACATCAGGGATGGTCCACAGTACATCAGTGATGATCCATAGTACATCAGTGATGGCCCATAGTACATCAGTGATGATCCATATTACACCAGTGATGATCCATAGTACACCAGGGATGACCCACAGTACATCAGTGATGATCCACAGTACATCAGTGATGGTCCATAGTAAATCAGTGATGGTCCATAGTACACCAGTGATGATCCATAGTTCACCAGTGATGGCCCATAGTACACCAGTGATGATCCATAGTACACCAGAGATGGCCCATAGTATACCAGTGATGTCCCATAGTACATCAGTGATGATCCACAGTACATCAGTGATGATCCATAGTACACCAGGGATGGCCCATAGTACATCAGTGATGGCTCATAGTACATCAGTGATGATCCATAGTACATCAGTGATGATCCATAGTACACCAGTGATGATCCATAGTACATCAGTGATGGCTCATAGTACATCAGTGATGATCCATAGTACATCAGTGATGATCCATAGTACACCAGTGATGATCCATAGTACATCAGTGATGGCTCATAGTACATCAGTGATGATCCATAATACATCAGTGATGATCCATAGTACACCAGTGATGGCCCATAGTACTTCAGTGATGATCTATAGTACATCAGTGATGATCCACAGTACATCAGTGATGATCCACAGTACATCAGTGATGATCCACGGTACATCAGTGATGATCCATAGTACATCAGTGATGATCCTCAGTACATCAATGATGATCCACAGTACATCAGTGATGATCCACAGTACATCAGTGATGATCCACAGTACATCAGTGATGATCCACAGGACATCAGGGATGGTCCACAGTACATCAGTGATGATCCATAGTAAACCAGTCATGATCCATAGTACATCAGTGATGATCCATAGTACACCAGTGATGGCCCATAGTACACCAGTGATGATCCATAGTACACCAGTGATGGCCCATAGTACTTCAGTGATGATCTATAGTACATCAGTGATGATCCACAGTACATCAGTGATGATCCACAATACATCAGGGATTGTCCACAGTATATCAGTGATGATCCATAGTACATCAGTGATGGCCCACAGTACATCAGTGATGATCCACAGTACATCAGTGATGATCCATAGTACACCAGTGATGGTCCATAGTACACCAGTGATGGTCCATAGTACATCAGTGATGATCCATAGTACATCAGTGATGATCCACAGTACATCAGGGATGGTCCACAGTACATCAGTGATGATCCATAGTACACCAGTGATGGCCCAAAGCACATCAGTGATGGTCCATAGTACACCAGGGATGATCCATAGTAATCCAGTGATGATCCATAGTACACCAGTGATGGCCCATAGTACACCAGTGATGGCCCATAGTACATCAGTGATGATCCACAGTACATCAGTGATGATATATAGTACATCTGTGATGGCCCACAGTACACCTGTTATGGCCCACAGTAGATCAGTGATGATCCACAGTACATCAGGGATGATCCACAGTATATCAGGTATGGTCCACAGTATATCAGTGATGAGCCATAGTACATCAGTGATGGTTCATAGTACACCAGTGATGATCCATAGTACACCAGTGATGGCCCATAGTACACCAGTGATGGCCCATAGTACACCAGTGATGATCCATAGTACACCAGTGATGGCCCATAGTACACCAGTGATGTCCCATAGTACATCAGTGATGATCCACAGTACATCAGTGATGATCCATAGTACACCAGGGATGGCCCATAGTACACCAGTGATGGCTCATAGTACATCAGTGATGATCCATAGTACATCAGTGATGATCCATAGTACACCAGTGATGATCCATAGTACATCAGTGATGGCTCATAGTACATCAGTGATGATCCATAGTACACCAGTGATGATCCATAGTACATCAGTGATGGCTCATAGTACATCAGTGATGATCCATAATACATCAGTGATGATCCATAGTACATCAGTGATGATCCATAGTACACCAGTCATGGCCCATAGTACTACAGTGATGATCTATAGTACATCAGTGATGATCCACAGTACATCAGTGATGATCCACAGTACATCAGTGATGATCCAAGGTACATCAGTGATGATCCATAGTACATCAGTGATGATCCTCAGTACATCAGTGATGATCCACAGTACATCAGTGATGATCCACAGTACATCAGTGATGATCCACAGTACATCAGGGATGGTCCACAGTACATCAGTGATGATCCATAGTACACCAGTCATGATCCATAGTACATCAGTGATGATCCATAGTACATCAGTGATGATCCATAGTACACCAGTGATGATCCATAGTACACCAGTGATGGCCCATAGTACTTCAGTGATAATTAATAGTACATCAGTGATGATCCACAGTACATCAGTGATGATCCACAATACATCAGGGATGGTCCACAGTATATCAGTGATGATCCATAGTACATCAGTGATGGCCCACAGTACATCAGTGATGATCCACAGTACATCAGTGATGATCCATAGTACACCAGTGATGGCCCATAGTTCATCAGTGATGGTCCATAGTACATCAGTGATGATCCATAGTACATCAGTGATGATCCATAGTACACCAGTGATGATCCACAGTACATCAGTTATGATCCACAGTACATCAGTGATGATCCACAGTACATCAGTGATGATCCACAATACTTCAGTGATGATCCACAGTACATCAGTGATGATCCACAGTACATCAGGGATGGTCCACAGTATATCAGTGATGATCCATAGTACATCAGTGATGGCCCATAGTACATCAGTGATGATCCACAGTACATCAGTGGTGGTCCACAGTACATCAGTGATAGTCCATAGTACACCAGTGATGATCCATAGTACACCAGTGATGATCCATAGTACACCAGTGATGGCCCATAGTACACCAGTGATGGCCCATAGTACATCAGTGATGATCCATAGTACATCAATGATGATCCACAGTACATCAGTGATGATCTATAGTACATCAGGGATGGTCCATAGTACATCAGTGATGATCCATAGTACACCAGTGATGATCCATAGTACACCAGTGATGGCCCATAGTACATCAGTGATGAACTATAGTACATCAGTGATGATCCACAGTACATCAGGGATGGTCCATAGTACATCAGTGATGATCCATAGTACACCAGTGATGATCCATAGTACACCAGTGATGGCCCATAGTACATCAGTGATGAACTATAGTACATCAGTGATGATCCACAGTACATCAGTGATGATCCACAGTACATCAGGGATGGTCCATAGTACACCAGTGATGATCCACAGTACACCAGTGATGATCCATAGTACACCAGTGATGGTCCATAGTACATCAGTGATGATCTATAGTACATCAGTGATGGTCCATAGTACATCAGTGATGATCTATATACATAGTACACCAGTGATGATCTATAGTACATCAGTGATGATCTACAGTACATCAGTTATGATCCACAGTACATTAGTGATGATCCACAGTACATCAGTGATGATCCACAATACTTCAGTGATGATCCACAGTACATCAGTGATGATCCACAGTACATCAGGTTTGGTCCACAGTATATCAGTGATGATCCATAGTACATCAGTGATGGTCCATAGTACATCAGTGATGGTCCATAGTACACCAGTGATGATCCATAGTACACCAGTGATGATCAATAGTACACCAGTGATGGCCCATAGTACACCAGTGAGGGCCCATAGTACATCAGTGATGATCCATAGTACATCAGTGATGATCCACAGTACATCAGTGATGATCCACAGTACATCAGGGATGGTCCACAGTACATCAGTGATGATCCATAGTACACCAGTGATGGCCCAAAGCACATCAGTGATGGTCCATAGTACACCAGGGATGATCCATAGTAATCCAGTGATGATCCATAGTACACCAGTGATGGCCCATAGTACACCAGTGATGGCCCATAGTACATCAGTGATGATCCACAGTACATCAGTGATGATCTATAGTACATCAGGGCTGGTCCACAGTACATCAGTGATGATCCATAGTACACCAGTGATGATCCATAGTACATCAGTGATGCTCCATAGTACACCTGTGATGGCCCACAGTACACCTGTGATGGCCCACAGTAGATCAGTGATGATCCACAGTACATCAGGGATGATCCACAGTATATCAGGGATGGTCCACAGTATATCAGTGATGAGCCATAGTACATCAGTGATGGTTCATAGTACACCAGTGATGATCCATAGTACACCAGTGATGGCCCATAGTACACCAGTGATGGCCCATAGTACACCAGTGATGATCCATAGTACACCAGTGATGGCCCATAGTACACCAGTGATGTCCCATAGTACATCAGTGATGATCCACAGTACATCAGTGATGATCCATAGTACACCAGGGATGGCCCATAGTACACCAGTGATGGCTCATAGTACATCAGTGATGATCCATAGTACATCAGTGATGATCCATAGTACACCAGTGATGATCCATAGTACATCAGTGATGGCTCATAGTACATCAGTGATGATCCATAGTACACCAGTGATGATCCATAGTACATCAGTGATGGCTCATAGTACATCAGTGATGATCCATAATACATCAGTGATGATCCATAGTACATCAGTGATGATCCATAGTACACCAGTCATGGCCCATAGTACTACAGTGATGATCTATAGTACATCAGTGATGATCCACAGTACATCAGTGATGATCCAAGGTACATCAGTGATGATCCATAGTACATCAGTGATGATCCTCAGTACATCAGTGATGATCCACAGTACATCAGTGATGATCCACAGTACATCAGTGATGATCCACAGTACATCAGGGATGGTCCACAGTACATCAGTGATGATCCATAGTACACCAGTCATGATCCATAGTACATCAGTGATGATCCATAGTACATCAGTGATGATCCATAGTACACCAGTGATGATCCATAGTACACCAGTGATGGCCCATAGTACTTCAGTGATAATTAATAGTACATCAGTGATGATCCACAGTACATCAGTGATGATCCACAATACATCAGGGATGGTCCACAGTATATAAGTGATTATCCATAGTACATCAGTGATGGCCCACAGTACATCAGTGATGATCCACAGTACATCAGCGATGATCCATAGTACACCAGTGATGGCCCATAGTACATCAGTGATGGTCCATAGTACATCAGTGATGATCCATAGTACATCAGTGATGATCCATAGTACACCAGTGATGATCCACAGTACATCAGTTATGATCCACAGTACATCAGTGATGATCCACAGTACATCAGTGATGATCCACAATACTTCAGTGATGATCCACAGTACATCAGTGATGATCCACAGTACATCAGGGATGGTCCACAGTATATCAGTGATGATCCATAGTACATCAGTGATGGCCCATAGTACATCAGTGATGATCCACAGTACATCAGTGGTGGTCCACAGTACATCAGTGATGGTCCATAGTACACCAGTGATGATCCATAGTACACCAGTGATGGCCCGTAGTACACCAGTGATGGCCCATAGTACATCAGTGATGATCCATAGTACATCAATGATGATCCACAGTACATCAGTGATGATCTATAGTACATCAGGGATGGTCCATAGTACATCAGTGATGATCCATAGTACACCAGTGATGATCCATAGTACACCAGTGATGGCCCATAGTACATCAGTGATGAACTATAGTACATCAGTGATGATCCACAGTACATCAGGGATGGTCCATTGTACATCAGTGATGATCCATAGTACACCAGTGATGATCCATAGTACACCAGTGATGGCCCATAGTACATCAGTGATGAACTATAGTACATCAGTGATGATCCACAGTACATCAGTGATGATCCACAGTACATCAGGGATGGTCCATAGTACCCCAGTGATGATCCACAGTACACCAGTGATGATCCATAGTACACCAGTGATGGTCCATAGTACATCAGTGATGATCTATAGTACATCAGTGATGGTCCATAGTACATCAGTGATGATCTATATACATAGTACACCAGTGATGATCTATAGTACATCAGTGATGATCTACAGTACATAAGTTATGATCCACAGTACATTAGTGATGATCCACAGTACATCAGTGATGATCCACAATACTTCAGTGATGATCCACAGTACATCAGTGATGATCCACAGTACATCAGGTTTGGTCCACAGTATATCAGTGATGATCCATAGTACATCAGTGATGGTCCATAGTACATCAGTGATGGTCCATAGTACACCAGTGATGATCCATAGTACACCAGTGATGATCAATAGTACACCAGTGATGGCCCATAGTACAATAGTGAGGGCCCATAGTACATCAGTGATGATCCATAGTACATCAGTGATGATCCACAGTACATCAGTGATGATCCACAGTACATCAGGGATGGTCCATAGTACATCAGTGATGATCCATTGTACACCAGTGATGATCCATAGTACACCAGTGATGGCCCATAGTACATCAGTGATGAACTATAGTACATCAGTGATGATCCACAGTACATCAGGGATGGTCCATAGTACATCAGTGATGATCCATAGTACACCAGGGATGGTCCATAGTACATCAGTGATGGCCCATAGTACATCAGTGATGAACAATAGTACATCAGTGATGATCCATAGTACATCAGTGATGATCCATAGTACATCAGTGATGATCCACAGTACATCAGTGATGATCCACAGTACATCAGGGATGGTCCATAGTACATCAGTGATGATCCATAGTACACCAGTGATGATCCATAGTACACCAGTGATGGCCCATAGTACATCAGTGATGAACTATAGTACATCAGTGATGATCCACAGTACATCAGTGATGATCCACAGTACATCAGGGATGGTCCATAGTACACCAGTGATGATCCACAGTACACCAGTGATGATCCATAGTACACCAGTGATGGTCCATAGTACATCAGTGATGATCTATAGTACATCAGTGATGGTCCATAGTACATCAGTGATGATCTATAGTACATCAGTGATGATCCACAGTACATCAGTTATGATACACAGTACATCAGTGATGATCCACAGTACATCAGTGATGATCCACAATACTTCAGTGATGATCCACAGTACATCAGTGATGATCCACAGTACATCAGGGATGGTCCACAGTATATCAGTGATGATCCATAGTACATCAGTGATGGTCCATAGTACACCAGTGATGATCTATAGTACACCAGTGATGGCCCATAGTACACCAGTGATGGCCCATAGTACATCAGTGATGATCCATAGTACATCAGTGATGATCCACAGTACATCAATGATGATCCACAGTACATCAGGGATAGTCCATAGTACATCAGTGATGATCCATAGTACACCAGTGATGATCCATAGTACACCAGTGATGGCCCATAGTACATCAGTGATGAACTATAGTACATCAGTGATGATCCACAGTACATCAGGGATGGTCCATAGTACATCAGTGATGATCCATAGTACACCAGTGATGATCCATAGTACACCAGTGATGGCCCATAGTACATCAGTGATGAACTATAGTACATCAGTGATGATCCACAGTACATCAGTGATGATCCATAGTACATCAGTGATGATCCACAGTATATCAGTGATGATCCACAGTACATCAGGGATGGTCCATAGTACATCAGTGATGATCCATAGTACACCAGTGATGATCCATAGTACACCAGTGATGGCCCATAGTACATCAGTGATGAACTATAGTACATCAGTGATGATCCACAGTACATCAGTGATGATCCACTGTACACCAGTGATGATCCACAGTACACCAGTGATGATCCATAGTACACCAGTGATGGTCCATAGTACATCAGTGATGATCTATAGTACATCAGTGATGGTCCATAGTACATCAGTGATGAGCTATAGTACATGAGTGATGATCTATAGTACATCAGTGATGATCCATAGTACACCAGTGATGATCCATAGTACACCAGTGATGGCCCATAGTACATCAGTGATGAACTATAGTACATCAGTGATGATCCACAGTACATCAGGGATGGTCCATAGTACATCAGTGATGATCCGTAGTACACCAGTGATAGCCCATAGTACATCAGTGATGAACTATAGTACATCAGTGATGATCCACAGTACATCAGTGATGATCCACAGTACATCAGGGATGGTCCATAGTACACCAGTGATGATCCACAGTACACCAGTGATGATCCATAGTACACCAGTGATGGTCCATAGTACATCAGTGATGATCTATATACATAGTACACCAGTGATGATCTATAGTACATCAGTGATGATCTACAGTACATCAGTTATGATCCACAGTACATTAGTGATGATCCACAGTACATCAGTGATGATCCACAATACTTCAGTGATGATCCACAGTACATCAGTGATGATCCACAGTACATCAGGGATGGTCCACAGTATATCAGTGATGATCCATAGTACATCAGTGATGGTCCATAGTACATCAGTGATGGTCCATAGTAAACCAGTGATGATCCATAGTACACCAGTGATGGCCCATAGTACACCAGTGATGGCCCATAGTACATCAGTGATGATCCATAGTACATCAGTGATGATCCACAGTACATCAGTGATGATCCACAGTACATCAGGGATGGTCCATAGTACATCAGTGATGATCCATAGTACACCAGTGATGATCCATAGTACACCAGTGATGGCCCATAGTACATCAGTGATGAACTATAGTACATCAGTGATGATCCATAGTACACCAGTGATGATCCATAGTACATCAGTGATGGCTCATAGTACATCAGTGATGATCCATAGTACACCAGTCATGGCCCATAGTACTACAGTGATGATCTATAGTACATCAGTGATGATCCACAGTACATCAGTGATGATCCACAGTACATCAAGGATGGTCCATAGTACATCAGTGATGATCCATAGTACACCAGTGATGATCCATAGTACACCAGTGATGGCCCATAGTACATCAGTGATGAACAATAGTACATCAGTGATGATCCACAGTATGGATCATCACTGATGTACTATGGACTATCCCTGATGTACTGTGGATCATCATTGATGTACTGTGGATCATCACTGATGTACTATGGATCATCACTGATGTACTATGGGCCATCACTGGTGTACTATGGGCCATCACTGGTGTACTATAGATCATCACTGGTGTACTATGGACCATCACTGATGTACTATGGATCATCACTGATATACTGTGGACCATCCCTGATGTACTGTGGATCATCACTGATGTACTGTGGATCATCACTGAAGTATTGTGGATCATCACTGATGTACTGTGGATCATCACTGATGTACTGTGTATCATAACTGATGTACTGTGGATCATCACTGATGTACTATAGATCATCACTGATGTACTATGGACCATCACTGATGTACTATAGATCATCACTGATGTACTATGGACCATCACTGGTGTACTATGGATCATCACTGGTGTACTGTGGATCATCACTGGTGTACTATGGACCATCCCTGATGTACTGTGGATCATCACTGATGTACTGTGGATCATCACTGATGTACTATAGTTCATCACTGATGTACTATGGGCCATCACTGGTGTACTATGGATCATCACTGGTGTACTATGGATCATCACTGATGTACTATGGACCATCCCTGATGTACTGTGGATCATCACTGATGTACTGTGGATCATCACTGATGTACTATGGATCATCACTGATGTACTATGGATCATCACTGATGTACTATTGTTCATCACTGATGTACTATGGGCCATCACTGATGTACTATGGACCATCCCTGGTGTACTATGGATCATCACTGATGTACTATGGACCATCCCTGATGTACTGTGGATCATCACTGATGTACTATAGTTCATCACTGATGTACTATGGGCCATCACTGGTGTACTATGGATCATCACTGGTGTACAATGGATCATCACTGATGTACTATGGACCATCCCTGATGTACTGTGGATCATCACTGATGTACTGTGGATCATCACTGATGTACTATGGATCATCACTGATGTACTATGGGCCCTCACTATTGTACTATGGGCCATCACTGGTGTACTATTGATCATCACTGGTGTACTATGGATCATCACTGGTGTACTATGGACCATCACTGATGTACTATGGACCATCACTGATGTACTATGGATCATCACTGATATACTGTGGACCAAACCTGATGTACTGTGGATCATCACTGATGTACTGTGGATCATCACTGAAGTATTGTGGATCATCACTGATGTACTGTGGATCATCACTAATGTACTGTGGATCATAACTTATGTACTGTAGATCATCACTGATGTACTATAGATCATCACTGGTGTACTATGTATATAGATCATCACTGATGTACTATGGACCATCACTGATGTACTATAGATCATCACTGATGTACTATGGACCATCACTGGTGTACTATGGATCATCACTGGTGTACTGTGGATCATCACTGGGGTACTATGGACCATCCCTGATGTACTGTGGATCATCACTGATGTACTGTGGATCATCACTGATGTACTATAGTTCATCACTGATGTACTATGGGCCATCACTGGTGTACTATGGATCATCACTGGTGTACTATGGATCATCACTGATGTACTATGGACCATCCCTGATGTACTGTGGATCATCACTGATGTACTATAGTTCATCACTGATGTACTATGGGCCATCACTGGTGTACTATGGATCATCACTGGTGTACTATGGATCATCACTGATGTACTATGGACCATCCCTGATGTACTATAGATCATCACTGATGTACTGTGGATCATCATTGATGTACTATGGATCATCACTGATGTACTATGGGCCATCACTGGTGTACTACGGGCCATCACTGGTGTACTATGGATCATCACTGGTGTACTATGGACCATCACTGATGTACTGTGGACCACCACTGATGTACTGTGGATCATCACTGATGTACTATGGGCCATCACTGATGTACTATGGATCATCACTGATATACTGTGGACCATCCCTGATGTACTGTGGATCATCACTGATGTACTGTGGATCATCACTGAAGTATTGTGGATCATCACTGATGTACTGTGGATCATCACTGATGTACTGTGGATCATAACTGATGTACTGTGGATCATCACTGGTGTACTATGGATCATCACTGATGTACTATGGATCATCACTGATGTACTATGGACCATCACTGATGTACTATGGGCCATCACTGGTGTACTATGGATCATCGCTGATGTACTGTGGATCATCACTGATGTACTGTGGGCCATCACTGATGTACTATGGATAATCACTTATATACTGTGGACCATCCCTGATGTATTGTGGATCATCACTGATGTACTGTGGATCATCACTGATGTACTATTAATTATCACTGAAGTACTATGGGCCATCACTGGTGTACTATGGATCATCACTGGTGTACTATGGATCATCACTGATGTACTATGGATCATCACTGATGTACTATGGATCATGACTGGTGTACTATGGATCATCACTGATGTACTGTGGACCATCCCTGATGTACTGTGGATCATCACTGATGTACTGTGGATCATCACTGATGTACTGTGGATCATCACTGATGTACTGAGGATCATCACTGATGTACTATGGATCATCACTGATGTACCTTGGATCATCACTGATGTACTGTGGATCATCACTGATGTACTGTGGATCATCACTGATGTACTATAGATCATCACTGTAGTACTATGGGCCATGACTGGTGTACTATGGATCATCACTGATGTACTATGGATCATCACTGATGTATTATGGATCATCACTGATGTACTATGAGCCATCACTGATGTACTATGGATCATCACTGGTGTACTATGGATCATCACTGATGTACTATGAGCCATCACTGATGTACTATGGATCATCACTGGTGTACTATGGATCATCACTGATGTACTATGGATCATCACTGATGTACTATGAGCCATCACTGGTGTACTATGGGCCATCCCTGGTGTACTATGGATCATCACTGATGTACTGTGGATCATCACTGATGTACTATGGGACATCACTGGTGTACTATGGGCCATCACTGGTGTACTATGGATCATCACTGGTGTACTATGGGCCATCACTGGTGTACTATGGGCCATCACTGGTGTACTATGGATCATCACTGGTGTACTATGAACCATCACTGATGTACTATGGCTCATCACTGATATACTGTGGACCATCCCTGATATACTGTGGATCATCCCTGATGTACTGTGGATCATCACTGATCTACTGTGGGCCATCACAGGTGTACTGTGGGCCATCACAGGTGTACTATGGAGCATCACTGATGTACTATGGATCATCACTGGTGTACTATGGATCATCACTGATGTACTGTGGACCAGCCCTGATGTACTATAGATCATCACTGATGTACTGTGGATCATCACTGATGTACTATGGGCCATCACTGGTGTACTATGGGCCATCACTGGTGTACTATGGATCATCACTGGATTACTATGGATCATCCCTGGTGTACTATGGACCATCACTGATGTGCTTTGGGCCATCACTGGTGTACTATGGATCATCACTGATGTACTGTGGACCATCCCTGATGTACTGTGGATCATCACTGATGTACTGTGGATCATCACTGATGTACTATGGATCATCACTGATGTACTATGGGCCCTCACTGGTGTACTATGGGCCATCACTGGTGTACTATTGATCATCACTGGTGTACTATGGATCATCACTGGTGTACTATGGACCATCACTGATGTACTATGGACCATCACTGATGTACTATGGATCATCACTGATATACTGTGGACCAAACCTGATGTACTGTGGATCATCACTGATGTACTGTGGATCATCACTGAAGTATTGTGGATCATCACTGATGTACTGTGGATCATCACTAATGTACTGTGGATCATAACTGATGTACTGTAGATCATCACTGATGTACTATAGATCATCACTGGTGTACTATGTATATAGATCATCACTGATGTACTATGGACCATCACTGATGTACTATAGATCATCACTGATGTACTATGGACCATCACTGGTGTACTATGGATCATCACTGGTGTACTGTGGATCATCACTGGTGTACTATGGACCATCCCTGATGTACTGTGGATCATCACTGATGTACTGTGGATCATCACTGATGTACTATAGTTCATCACTGATGTACTATGGGCCATCACTGGTGTACTATGGATCATCACTGGTGTACTATGGATCATCACTGATGTACTATGGACCATCCCTGATGTACTGTGGATCATCACTGATGTACTATAGTTCATCACTGATGTACTATGGGCCATCACTGGTGTACTATGGATCATCACTGGTGTACTATGGATCATCACTGATGTACTATGGACCATCCCTGATGTACTATAGATCATCACTGATGTACTGTGGATCATCATTGATGTACTATGGATCATCACTGATGTACTATGGGCCATCACTGGTGTACTACGGGCCATCACTGGTGTACTATGGATCATCACTGGTGTACTATGGATCATCACTGGTGTACTATGGACTATCACTGATGTACTGTGGACCACCACTGATGTACTGTGGATCATCACTGATGTACTATGGGCCATCACTGATGTACTATGGATCATCACTGATATACTGTGGACCATCCCTGATGTACTGTGGATCATCACTGATGTACTGTGGATCATCACTGAAGTATTGTGGATCATCACTGATGTACTGTGGATCATCACTGATGTACTGTGGATCATAACTGATGTACTGTGGATCATCACTGGTGTACTATGGATCATCACTGATGTACTATGGATCATCACTGATGTACTATGGACCATCACTGATGAACTATGGGCCATCACTGGTGTACTATGGATCATCACTGATGTACTGTGGATCATCACTGATGTACTGTGGGCCATCACTGATGTACTATGGATCATCACTGATATACTGTGGACCATCCCTGATGTATTGTGGATCATCACTGATGTACTGTGGATCATCACTGATGTACTATTAATTATCACTGAAGTACTATGGGCCATCACTGGTGTACTATGGATCATCACTGGTGTACTATGGATCATCACTGATGTACTATGGATCATCACTGATGTACTATGGATCATGACTGGTGTACTATGGATCATCACTGATGTACTGTGGACCATCCCTGATGTACTGTGGATCATCACTGATGTACTGTGGATCATCACTGATGTACTGTGGATCATCACTGATGTACTGAGGATCATCACTGATGTACTATGGATCATCACTGATGTACCTTGGATCATCACTGATGTACTGTGGATCATCACTGATGTACTGTGGATCATCACTGATGTACTATAGATCATCACTGTAGTACTATGGGCCATGACTGGTGTACTATGGATCATCACTGATGTACTATGGATCATCACTGATGTATTATGGATCATCACTGATGTACTATGAGCCATCACTGATGTACTATGGATCATCACTGGTGTACTATGGATCATCACTGATGTACTATGAGCCATCACTGATGTACTATGGATCATCACTGGTGTACTATGGATCATCACTGATGTACTATGGATCATCACTGATGTACTATGAGCCATCACTGGTGTACTATGGGCCATCCCTGGTGTACTATGGATCATCACTGATGTACTGTGGATCATCACTGATGTACTATGGGACATCACTGGTGTACTATGGGCCATCACTGGTGTACTATGGATCATCACTGGTGTACTATGGGCCATCACTGGTGTACTATGGGCCATCACTGGTGTACTATGGATCATCACTGGTGTACTATGAACCATCACTGATGTACTATGGCTCATCACTGATATACTGTGGACCATACCTGATATACTGTGGATCATCCCTGATGTACTGTGGATCATCACTGATCTACTGTGGGCCATAACAGGTGTACTGTGGGCCATCACAGATGTACTATATATCATCACTGATGTACTGTGGATCATCACTGATGTACTATGGGCCATCACTGGTGTACTATGGGCCATCACTGGTGTACTATGGATCATCACTGGATTACTATGGATCATCCCTGGTGTACTATGGACCATCACTGATGTGCTTTGGGCCATCACTGGTGTACTATGGATCATCACTGATGTACTGTGGACCATCCCTGATGTACTGTGGATCATCACTGATGTACTATGGATCATCACTGATGTACTATGGACCATCACTGGTGTACTATGGACCATCACTGGTGTACTATGGATCATCACTGATGTACTGTGGATCATCACTGATGTACTGTGGGCCATCACTGATGTACTATGGATCATCACTGATATACTGTGGACAATCCCTGATGTATTGTGGATCATCACTGATGTACTGTGGATCATCACTGATGTACTATAGATCATCACTGAAGTACTATGGGCCATCACTGGTGTACTATGGATCATCACTGGTGTACTATGGGCCATCACTGGTGTACTATGGATCATCACTGATGTACTATGGATCATGACTGGTTTACTATGGATCATCACTGATGTACTGTGGACCATCCCTGATGTCCTGTGGATCATCACTGATGTACTGTGGATCATCACTGATGTACTGTGGATCATCACTGATGTACTGTGGATCATCATTGATGTACTGAGGATCATCACTGATGTACTATGGATCATCACTGATGTACCGTGGATCATCACTGATGTACTGTGGATCATCACTGATGTACTGTGGATCATCACTGATGTACTATAGATCATCACTGAAGTACTATGGGCCATCACTGGTGTACTATGGATCATCACTGATGTATTATGGATCATCACTGATGTACTATGAGCCATCACTGATGTACTATGGATCATCACTGGTGTACTATGGATCATCACTGATGTACTATGGATCATCACTGATGTACTATGAGCCATCACTGATGTACTATGGATCATCACTGGTGTACTATGGATCATCACTGATGTACTATGGATCATCACTGATGTACTATGAGCCATCACTGATGTACTATGGGCCATCCCTGGTGTACTATGGATCATCACTGATGTACTGTGGATCATCACTGATGTACTATGGGACATCACTGGTATACTATGGGCCATCTCTGGTGTACTATGGATCATCACTGGTGTACTATGGGCCATCACTGGTGAACTATGGATCATCACTGGTGTACTATGGACCATCACTGATTTACTATGGACCATCACTGATGTACTGTGGATCATCACTGATGTACTGTGGGTCATCCCTGGTGTACTATGGATCATCACTGGTGTAATATGGATCATCACTGATGTACTATGGGCCATCACTGATGTACTATGGATCATCACTGATGTACTGTGGACCATCCCTGATGTACTGTGGATCATCACTGATGTACTATGGACCATCCCTGATGTACTATGGACCATCCCTGATGTACTGTGAATCATCACTGGTGTACTGTGGATCATCACTGATGTACTATAGATCATCACTGATGTACTGTGGATCATCACTGATGTACTATGGGCCATCACTGGTGTACTATGGACCATCCCTGATGTACTGTGGATCATCACTGATGTACTATGGATCATCACTGATGTACTGTGGATCATCACTGATGTACTATAGTTCATCACTGATGTACTATGGGCCATCACTGGTGTACTATGGATCATCACTGGTGTACTATGGATCATGACTGATGTACTATGGACCATCCCTGATGTACTGTGGATCATCTCTGATGTACTATAGTTCATCACTGATGTACTATGGGCCATCACTGGTGTACTATGGATCATCACTGGTGTACTATGGATCATCACTGATGTACTATGGACCATCCCTGATGTACTGTGGATCATCACTGATGTACTGTGGATCATCACTGATGTACTATGGATCATCACTGATGTACTATGGGCCATCACTGGTGTACTATGGGCCATCACTGGTGTACTATGGATCATCACTGGTGTACTATGGACCATCACTGATGTACTATGGACCATCACTGATGTACTATGGATCATCACTCATATACTGTGGACCATCACTGATGTACTGTGGACCATCCCTGATGTACTGTGGATCATCACTGAAGTATTGTGGATCATCACTGATGTACTGTGGATCATCACTGATATACTGTGGATCATCACTAATGTACTGTGGATCATAACTGATGTACTGTGGATCATCACTGGTGTACTATGGACCATCCCTGATGTACTGTGGATCATCACTGATGTACTGTGGATCATCACTGATGTACTATAGTTCATCACTGATGTACTATGGGCCATCACTGGTGTACTATGGATCATCACTGGTGTACTATGGAACATCACTGATGTACTATGGACCATCCCTGATGTACTGTGGATCATCACTGATGTACTGTGGATCATCACTGATGTACTATGGATCATCACTGATGTACTATGGGCCATCACTGGTGTACTATGGATCATCACTGTTGTACTATGGATCATCACTGATGTACTATGTACCATCACTGATGTACTATGGGCCATCACTGGTGTACTATGGATCATCACCGATGTACTGTGGACCATCCCTGATGTACTGTGGACCATCACTGATGTACTGTGGATCATCACTGATGTACTCTGGATCATCACTGATGTACTATAGATCATCATTGATGTACTATAGATCATCACTGATGTACTATGGACCATCACTGATGTACTATAGATCATCACTGATGTACTATGGACCATCACTGGTGTACTATGGATCATCGCTGGTGTACTGTGGATCATCACTGGTGTACTATGGACCATCCCTGATGTACTGTGGATCATCACTGATGTACTGTGGATCATCACTGATGTACTATGGATCATCACTGATGTACTGTGGATCATCACTGATGTACTATAGTTCATCACTGATGTACTATGGGCCATCACTGGTGTACTATGGATCATCACTGGTGTACTATGGATCATCACTGATGTACTATGGGCCATCACTGGTGTACTATGGATCATCACTGGTGTACTATGGATCATCACTGATGTACTATAGATCATCACTGATGTACTATAGCTCATCACTGATGTACTATGGACCATCACTGATGTACTATAGATCATCACTGATGTACTATGGACCATCACTGGTGTACTATGGATCATCACTGTTGTACTGTGGATCATCACTGGTGTACTATGGACCATCCCAGATGTACTGTGGATCATCACTGATGTACTGTGGATCATCACTGATGTACTATAGTTCATCATTGATGTACTATGGGCCATCACTGGTGTACTATGGATCATCACTGGTGTACTATGGATCATCACTGATGTACTATGGACCATCCCTGATGTACTGTGGATCATCACTGATGTACTGTGGATCATCACTGATGTACTATGGATCATCACTGATGTACTGTGGATCATCACTGATGTACTATAGTTCATCACTGATGTACTATGGGCCATCACTGGTGTACTATGGATCATCACTGGTGTACTATGGATCATCACTGATGTACTATGGACCATCCCTGATGTACTGTGGATCATCACTGATGTACTATAGTTCATCACTGATGTACTATGGGCCATCACTGGTGTACTATGGATCATCACTGGTGTACTATGGATCATCACTGATGTACTATGGACCATCCCTAATGTACTGTGGATCATCACTGATGTACTGTGGATCATCACTGATGTACTATGGATCATCACTGATGTACTATGGGCCATCACTGGTGTACTATGGGCCATCACTGGTGTACTATGGATCATCACTGGTGTACTATGGACCATCACTGATGTACTATGGACCATCACTGATGTACTATGGATCATCACTGATATACTGTGGACCATCCCTGATGTACTGTGGATCATCACTGATGTACTGTGGATCATCACTGAAGTATTGTGGATCATCACTGATGTACTGTGGATCATCACTGATGTACTGTGTATCATAACTGATGTATTGTGGATCATCACTGATGTACTATAGATCATCACTGATGTACTATAGATCATCACTGATGTACTATAGATCATCACTGATGTACTATGGACCATCACTGGTGTACTATGGATCATCACTGGTGTACTGTGGATCATCACTGGTGTACTATGGACCATCCCTGATGTACTGTGGATCATCACTGATGTACTGTGGATCATCACTGATGTACTATAGTTCATCACTGATGTACTATGGGCCATCACTGGTGTACTATGGATCATCACTGGTGTACTATGGACCATCACTGGTGTACTATGGATCATCACTGGTGTACTGTGGATCATCACTGGTGTACTATGGACCATCCCTGATGAACTGTGGATCATCACTGATGTACTGTGGATCATCACTGATGTACTATGGACCATCCCTGATGTACTGTGGATCATCACTGATGTACTGTGGATCATCACTGATGTACTATGGATCATCACTGATGTACTGTGGATCATCACTGATGTACTATGGGCCATCACTGGTGTACTATGGGCCATCACTGGTGTACTATGGATCATCACTGATGTACTATGGACCATCACTGATTTACTATGGGCCATCACTGGTGTACTATGGATCATCACCGATGTACTGTGGACCATCCCTGATGTACTGTGGACCATCACTGATGTACTGTGGATCATCACTGATGTACTATGGATCATCACTGATGTACTATAGATCATCACTGATGTACTATAGATCATCACTGATGTACTATGGACCATCACTGGTGTACTATGGATCATCACTGGTGTACTGTGGATCATCACTGGTGTACTATGGACCATCCCTGATGTACTGTGGATCATCACTGATATACTATGGATCATCACTGATGTACTATGGATCATCACTGATGTACTATAGTTCATCACTGATGTACTATGGGCCATCACTGGTGTACTATGGATCATCACTGGTGTACTATGGATCATCACTGATGTACTGTGGATCATCACTGATGTACTGTGGATCATCACTGATGTACTGAGGATCATCACTGATGTACTATGGATCATCACTGATGTACCTTGGATCATCACTGATGTACTGTGGATCATCACTGATGTACTGTGGATCATCACTGATGTACTATAGATCATCACTGTAGTACTATGGGCCATGACTGGTGTACTATGGATCATCACTGATGTACTATGAGCCATCACTGATGTACTATGGATCATCACTGGTGTACTATGGATCATCACTGATGTACTATGAGCCATCACTGATGTACTATGGAACATCACTGGTGTACTATGGATCATCACTGATGTACTATGGATCATCACTGATGTACTATGAGCCATCACTGGTGTACTATGGGCCATCCCTGGTGTACTATGGATCATCACTGATGTACTGTGGATCATCACTGATGTACTATGGGACATCACTGGTGTACTATGGGCCATCACTGGTGTACTATGGATCATCACTGGTGTACTATGGGCCATCACTGGTGTACTATGGGCCATCACTGGTGTACTATGGATCATCACTGGTGTACTATGAACCATCACTGATGTACTATGGCTCATCACTGATATACTGTGGACCATCCCTGATATACTGTGGATCATCCCTGATGTACTGTGGATCATCACTGATCTACTGTGGGCCATCACAGGTGTACTGTGGGCCATCACAGGTGTACTATGGAGCATCACTGATGTACTATGGATCATCACTGGTGTACTATGGATCATCACTGATGTACTGTGGACCAGCCCTGATGTACTATAGATCATCACTGATGTACTGTGGATCATCACTGATGTACTATGGGCCATCACTGGTGTACTATGGGCCATCACTGGTGTACTATGGATCATCACTGGATTACTATGGATCATCCCTGGTGTACTATGGACCATCACTGATGTGCTTTGGGCCATCACTGGTGTACTATGGATCATCACTGATGTACTGTGGACCATCCCTGATGTACTGTGGATCATCACTGATGTACTATGGATCATCACTGATGTACTATGGACCATCACTGGTGTACTATGGACCATCACTGGTGTACTATGGATCATCACTGATGTACTGTGGATCATCACTGATGTACTGTGGGCCATCACTGATGTACTATGGATCATCACTGATATACTGTGGACAATCCCTGATGTATTGTGGATCATCACTGATGTACTGTGGATCATCACTGATGTACTATAGATCATCACTGAAGTACTATGGGCCATCACTGGTGTACTATGGATCATCACTGGTGTACTATGGGCCATCACTGGTGTACTATGGATCATCACTGATGTACTATGGATCATGACTGGTTTACTATGGATCATCACTGATGTACTGTGGACCATCCCTGATGTCCTGTGGATCATCACTGATGTACTGTGGATCATCACTGATGTACTGTGGATCATCACTGATGTACTGTGGATCATCATTGATGTACTGAGGATCATCACTGATGTACTATGGATCATCACTGATGTACCGTGGATCATCACTGATGTACTGTGGATCATCACTGATGTACTGTGGATCATCACTGATGTACTATAGATCATCACTGAAGTACTATGGGCCATCACTGGTGTACTATGGATCATCACTGATGTATTATGGATCATCACTGATGTACTATGAGCCATCACTGATGTACTATGGATCATCACTGGTGTACTATGGATCATCACTGATGTACTATGGATCATCACTGATGTACTATGAGCCATCACTGATGTACTATGGATCATCACTGGTGTACTATGGATCATCACTGATGTACTATGGATCATCACTGATGTACTATGAGCCATCACTGATGTACTATGGGCCATCCCTGGTGTACTATGGATCATCACTGATGTACTGTGGATCATCACTGATGTACTATGGGACATCACTGGTATACTATGGGCCATCTCTGGTGTACTATGGATCATCACTGGTGTACTATGGGCCATCACTGGTGAACTATGGATCATCACTGGTGTACTATGGACCATCACTGATTTACTATGGACCATCACTGATGTACTGTGGATCATCACTGATGTACTGTGGGTCATCCCTGGTGTACTATGGATCATCACTGGTGTAATATGGATCATCACTGATGTACTATGGGCCATCACTGATGTACTATGGATCATCACTGATGTACTGTGGACCATCCCTGATGTACTGTGGATCATCACTGATGTACTATGGATCATCACTGATGTACTGTGGATCATCACTGATGTACTATAGTTCATCACTGATGTACTATGGGCCATCACTGGTGTACTATGGATCATCACTGATGTACTATGGACCATCCCTGATGTACTGTGGATCATCTCTGATGTACTATAGTTCATCACTGATGTACTATGGGCCATCACTGGTGTACTATGGATCATCACTGGTGTACTATGGATCATCACTGATGTACTATGGACCATCCCTGATGTACTGTGGATCATCACTGATGTACTGTGGATCATCACTGATGTACTATGGATCATCACTGATGTACTATGGGCCATCACTGGTGTACTATGGGCCATCACTGGTGTACTATGGATCATCACTGGTGTACTATGGACCATCACTGATGTACTATGGACCATCACTGATGTACTATGGATCATCACTGATATACTGTGGACCATCACTGATGTACTGTGGACCATCCCTGATGTACTGTGGATCATCACTGAAGTATTGTGGATCATCACTGATGTACTGTAGATCATCACTGATGTACTGTGGATCATCACTAATGTACTGTGGATCATAACTGATGTACTGTGGATCATCACTGGTGTACTATGGACCATCCCTGATGTACTGTGGATCATCACTGATGTACTGTGGATCATCACTGATGTACTATAGTTCATCACTGATGTACTATGGGCCATCACTGGTGTACTATGGATCATCACTGGTGTACTATGGATCATCACTGATGTACTATGGACCATCCCTGATGTACTGTGGATCATCACTGATGTACTGTGGATCATCACTGATGTACTATGGATCATCACTGATGTACTATGGGCCATCACTGGTGTACTATGGATCATCACTGTTGTACTATGGATCATCACTGATGTACTATGGACCATCACTGATGTACTATGGGCCATCACTGGTGTACTATGGATCATCACGGATGTACTGTGGACCATCCCTGATGTACTGTGGACCATCACTGATGTACTGTGGATCATCACTGATGTACTCTGGATCATCACTGATGTACTATAGATCATCATTGATGTACTATAGATCATCACTGATGTACTATGGACCATCACTGATGTACTATAGATCATCACTGATGTACTATGGACCATCACTGGTGTACTATGGATCATCGCTGGTGTACTGTGGATCATCACTGGTGTACTATGGACCATCCCTGATGTACTGTGGATCATCACTGATGTACTGTGGATCATCACTGATGTACTATAGTTAATCACTGATATACTGTGGGCCATCACTGGTGTACTATGGATCATCACTGGTGTACTATGGATCATCACTGATGTACTATGGACCATCCCTGATGTACTGTGGATCATCACTGATGTACTGTGGATCATCACTGATGTACTATGGATCATCACTGATGTACTGTGGATCATCACTGATGTACTATAGTTCATCACTGATGTACTATGGGCCATCACTGGTGTACTATGGATCATCACTGGTGTACTATGGATCATCACTGATGTACTATGGGCCATCACTGGTGTACTATGGATCATCACTGGTGTACTATGGATCATCACTGATGTACTATAGATCATCACTGATGTACTATAGCTCATCACTGATGTACTATGGACCATCACTGATGTACTATAGATCATCACTGATGTACTATGGACCATCACTGGTGTACTATGGATCATCACTGGTGTACTGTGGATCATCACTGGTGTACTATGGACCATCCCAGATGTACTGTGGATCATCACTGATGTACTGTGGATCATCACTGATGTACTATAGTTCATCACTGATGTACTATGGGCCATCACTGGTGTACTATGGATCATCACTGGTGTACTATGGATCATCACTGATGTACTATGGACCATCCCTGATGTACTGTGGATCATCACTGATGTACTGTGGATCATCACTGATGTACTATGGATCATCACTGATGTACTGTGGATCATCACTGATGTACTATAGTTCATCACTGATGTACTATGGGCCATCACTGGTGTACTATGGGCCATCACTGGTGTACTATGGATCATCACTGGTGTACTATGGACCATCACTGATGTACTATGGACCATCACTGATGTACTATGGACCATCACTGATGTACTATGGATCATCACTGATATACTGTGGACCATCCCTGATGTACTGTGGATCATCACTGATGTACTGTGGATCATCACTGAAGTATTGTGGATCATCACTGATGTACTGTGGATCATCACTGATGTACTGTGTATCATAACTGATGTATTGTGGATCATCACTGATGTACTATAGATCATCACTGATGTACTATAGATCATCACTGATGTATTATGGACCATCACTGATGTACTATAGATCATCACTGATGTACTATGGACCATCACTGGTGTACTATGGATCATCACTGGTGTACTGTGGATCATCACTGGTGTACTATGGACCATCCCTGATGTACTGTGGATCATCACTGATGTACTGTGGATCATCACTGATGTACTATAGTTCATCACTGATGTACTATGGGCCATCACTGGTGTACTATGGATCATCACTGGTGTACTATGGACCATCACTGGTGTACTATGGATCATCACTGGTGTTCTGTGGATCATCACTGGTGTACTATGGACCATCCCTGATGAACTGTGGATCATCACTGATGTACTGTGGATCATCACTGATGTACTATAGTTCATCACTGATGTACTATGGGCCATCACTGGTGTACTATGGATCATCACTGGTGTACTATGGATCATCACTGATGTACTATGGACCATCCCTGATGTACTGTGGATCATCACTGATGTACTGTGGATCATCACTGATGTACTATGGATCATCACTGATGTACTGTGGATCATCACTGATGTACTATGGGCCATCGCTGGTGTACTATGGGCCATCACTGGTGTACTATGGATCATCACTGATGTACTATGGATCATCACTGATGTACTATGGACCATCACTGATGTACTATGGGCCATCACTGGTGTACTATGGATCATCACCGATGTACTGTGGACCATCCCTGATGTACTGTGGACCATCACTGATGTACTGTGGATCATCACTGATGTACTATGGATCATCACTGATGTACTATAGATCATCACTGATGTACTATAGATCATCACTGATGTACTATGGACCATCACTGGTGTACTATGGATCATCACTGGTGTACTGTGGATCCTCATTGGTGTACTATGGACCATCCCTGGTGTACTGTGGATCATCACTGATATACTATGGATCATCACTGATGTACTATGGATCATCACTGATGTACTATAGTTCATCACTGATGTATTATGGGCCATCACTGGTGTACTATGGATCATCACTAGTGTACTATGGATCATCACTGATGTACTATGGACCATCCCTGATGTACTGTGGATCATCACTGATGTACTGTGGATCATCACTGATGTACTATAGTTCATCACTGTTGTACTATGGGCCATCACTGGTGTACTATGGATCATCACTGGTGTACTATGGATCATCACTGATGTACTATGGACCATCCCTGATGTACTGTGGATCATCACTGATGTACTATAGTTCATCACTGATGTACTATGGGCCATCACTGGTGTACTATGGATCATCACTGGTGTACTATGGATCATCACTGATGTACTATAGATCATCACTGATGTGATAGCCAGTCATCCTGTGCAAAAGAAGAAAAGCATCGTAGGTACTGTTCAAGGGTTTGATTGACCCTTTCAGTCTGTCCATTAGTTTGTGGGTGATAAGCTGTGGAGAGGCGGAGTTCAATGTTCAAAGTTTCACATAAGGCCCTCCAAAATCTAGAAGTGAACTGCACCCCTCGATCAGAGACTATGCTGTCAGGGATGCCATGCAACCTTACAATCTCCTTGATAAAAGTTGAGGCAGTCTCCGGGGCAGAAGGAGTTCCTTGCAGAGGTACAAAGTGGGCCATTTTGGTCAAACGATCAACCACAACGAAAATGGTAGTAAAGTCTTCAGATGGGGGAAGTTCTACTATAAAATCCATGGAGATCATGCTCCATGGTTTCTCAGGTACAGGAAGGGGCTCAAGTAGACCCCAAGTTCTGGCTCTCTCTGTCTTATTCCGAAGGCATGAAATACAAGATCTTACATATTTCTTGCAGTCGTTCATCAAGTTTGGCCACTAGAATGTACGGGAGATCAAATTAGCCGTCTTGTGAATCCCAAAGTGACCCGCTCTTGTAACTTCTGCACAATATTTGAGAGCGCAGAAATAGTTTGGTAAATGTCCTTCGGTGGAGAGGCCTCCCTTCCAGACTCCATCTCTGGCTGACTGGTACTGTCACGTACCTGGTAGGAGTCTGGAATGACGAGGTCGGCCTCCCTTGTATCTCCAACCCAAGCCCCACTGAGGATGGGACAGACCTAGGGTGAGGAGTTACACGAGAGCCTGTAGTTGCGTGCAGAACTTGTCAGCTGAGTTGCAGACGTGGAGATGCAGGCAGAGCATCTGGTAAGGAACTGGACTCAGGAAAGCTGGTAGGATGGACAGCTAGCACAGGCACTGGAGACAGCGTTAAGCCAAGCAGGAGGCTGGTGCAGGATCACAAGGGTGGCCGGGTTCGGTAGCAGACGGGCAGCGAGGTACTGGAAAAGGCCCCAAAAATCTTGGGCCAAGCTTCCTCGAGGGGCAACTTAGTTTCAAGTTCGCTGTGGAAAGCCAGTTGCCCCTCTCCAGGTTCAAGATTCAAATTGCCTCTTCTCTTCTTGTCGAAGAACTTTTTATTATCTGCCTGGGTCTTGGAGATTGTATCCTGCAGTAATTGGTAGTTGGAGTTAAGGAAGTTCAACCTGTCTTGTACGGCAGGTACAGAAGAATCAATAGGCAGCTCAGGCAAGAAAGAAGGATGGTATCCATAATTGGCGAAAAAAGGTGACTGGTTGCCGAATGGGTGGAATTATTGTATGAAAATTCCGCGAGTGGGAGAAGTGATAGCCAGTTATCCTGTGCAAAAGAAGAAAAGCATCGTAGGTACTGTTCAAGGGTTTGATTGACCCTTTCAGTCTGTCCATTAGTTTGTGGGTGATAAGCTGTGGAGAGGCGGAGTTCAATGTTCAAAGTTTCACATAAGGCCCTCCAAAATCTAGAAGTGAACTGCACCCCTCGATCAGAAACTATGCTGTCAGGGATGCCATGCAACCTTACAATCTCCTTGATAAAAGTTGAGGCAGTCTCCGGGGCAGAAGGAGTTCCTTGCAGAGGTACAAAGTGGGCCATTTTGGTCAAACGATCAACCACAACGAAAATGGTAGTGAAGTCTTCAGATGGGGGAAGTTCTACTATAAAATCCATGGAGATCATGCTCCATGGTTTCTCAGGTACAGGAAGGGGCTCAAGTAGACCCCAAGTTCTGGCTCTGTCTGTCTTATTCCGAAGGCATGAGATACAAGATCTTACATATTTCTTGCAGTCGTTCATCAAATTTGGCCACCAGAATGTACGGGAGATCAAATTGGCCGTCTTGTGAATCCCAAAGTGACCCGCTCTTGTAACTTCTGCACAATATTTGAGAGCGCAGAAATAGTTTGGTAAATGTCCTTCGGTGGAGAGGCCTCCCTTCCAGACTCCATCTCTGGCTGACTGGTACTGTCACGTACCTGGTAGGAGTCTGGAATGACGAGGTCGGCCTCCCTTGTATCTCCAACCCAAGCCCCACTGAGGATGGGACAGACCTAGGGTGAGGAGTTACACGAGTGCCTGTAGTTGCGTGCAGAACTTGTCAGCTGAGTTGCAGACGTGGAGATGCAGGCAGAGCATCTGGTAAGGAACTGGACTCAGGAAAGCTGGTAGGATGGACAGCTAGCACAGGCACTGGAGAAAGCGTTAAGCCAAGCAGGAGGCTGGTGCAGGATCACAAGGGTGGCCGGGTTCGGTAGCAGACGGGCAGCGAGGTACTGGAAAAGGTTCAAGATTCAAATTGCCTCTTCTCTTCTTGTCGAAGAACTTTTTATTATCTGCCTGGGTCTTGGAGATTGTATCCTGCAGTAATTGGTAGTTGGAGTTAAGGAAGTTCAACCTGTCTTGTACGGCAGGTACAGAAGAATCAATAGGCAGCTCAGGCAAGAAAGAAGGATGGTATCCATAATTGGCGAAAAAAGGTGACTGTTTGGTTGCCGAATGGGTGGAATTATTGTATGAAAATTCCGCGAGTGGGAGAAGTGATAGCCAGTCATCCTGCGCAAAAGAAGAAAAGCATCGTAGGTACTGTTCAAGGGTTTGATTGAACCTTTCAGTCTGTCCATTAGTTTGTGGGTGATAAGCTGTGGAGAGGCGGAGTTCAATGTTCAAAGTTTCACATAAGGCCCTCCAACATCTAGAAGTGAACTGCACCCCTCGATCAGAAACTATGCTGTCAGGGATGCCATGCAACCTTACAATCTCCTTGATAAAAGTTGAGGCAGTCTCCGGGGCAGAAGGAGTTCCTTGCAGAGGTACAAAGTGGGCCATTTTGGTCAAACGATCAACCACAACGAAAATGGTAGTGAAGTCTTCAGATGGGGGAAGTTCTACTATAAAATCCATGGAGATCATGCTCCATGGTTTCTCAGGTTCAGGAAGGGGCTCAAGTAGACCCCAAGTTCTGGCTCTGTCTGTCTTATTCCGAAGGCATGAAATACAAGATCTTACATATTTCTTGCAGTCGTTCATCAAGTTTGGCCACCAGAATGTAAGGGAGATCAAATTAGCCGTCTTGTGAATCCCAAAGTGACCCGCTAGGGGATGATCATGACATCGCCCTAGGACGGCAACTCTGAACTGTTCTGGGACCTGCAGTAATTGGTAGTTGGAGTTAAGGAAGTTCAACCTGTCTTGTACGGCAGGTACAGAAGAATCAATAGGCAGCTCAGGCAAGAAAGAAGGATGGTATCCATAATTGGCGAAAAAAGGTGACTGTTTGGTTACCGAATGGGTGGAATTATTGTATGAAAATTCCGCGAGTGGGAGAAGTGATAGCCAGTCATCCTGTGCAAAAGAAGAAAAGCATCGTAGGTACTGTTCAAGGGTTTGATTGACCCTTTCAGTCTGTCCATTAGTTTGTGGGTGATAAGCTGTGGAGAGGCGGAGTTCAATGTTCAATGTTTCACATAAGGCACTCCAAAATCTAGAAGTGAACTGCACCCCTCGATCAGAAACTATGCTGTCAGGGATGCCATGCAACCTTACAATCTCCTTGATAAAAGTTGAGGCAGTCTCCGGGGCAGAAGGAGTTCCTTGCAGAGGTACAAAGTGGGCCATTTTGGTCAAACGATCAACAACAACGAAAATGGTAGTAACGTCTTCAGATGGGGGAAGTTCTACTATAAAATCCATGGAGATCATGCTCCATGGTTTCTCAGGTACAGGAAGGGGCTCAAGTAGACCCCAAGTTCTGGCTCTGTCTGTCTTATTCCGAAGTCATGAAATACAAGATCTTACATATTTCTTGCAGTCGTTCATCAAGTTTGGCCACCAGAATGTACGGGAGATCAAATTAGCCGTCTTGTGAATCCCAAAGTGACCCGCTCTTGTAACTTCTGCACAATATTTGAGAGCGCAGAAATAGTTTGGTAAATGTCCTTCGGTGGAGAGGCCTCCCTTCCAGACTCCATCTCTGGCTGACTGGTACTGTCACGTACCTGGTAGGAGTCTGGAATGACGAGGTCGGCCTCCCTTGTATCTCCAACCCAAGCCCCACTGAGAATGGGACAGACCTAGGGTGAGGAGTTACACGAGTGCCTGTTGTTGCGTGCAGAACTTGTCAGCTGAGTTGCAGACGTGGAGATGCAGGCAGAGCATCTGGTAAGGAACTGGACTCCGGAAAGCTGGTAGGATGGACAGCTAGCACAGGGACTGGAGAAAGCGTTAAGCCAAGCAGGAGGCTGGTGCAGGATCACAAGGGTGGCCGGGTTCGGTAGCAGACGGGCAGCGAGGTACTGGAAAAGGTTCAAGATTCAAATTGCCTCTTCTCTTCTTGTCGAAGAACTTTTTATTATCTGCCTGGGTCTTGGAGATTGTATCCTGCAGTAATTGGTAGTTGGAGTTAAGGAAGTTCAACCTGTCTTGTACGGCAGGTACAGAAGAATCAATAGGCAGCTCAGGCAAGAAAGAAGGATGGTATCCATAATTGGCGAAAAAAGGTGACTGTTTGGTTGCCGAATGGGTGGAATTATTGTATGAAAATTCCGCGAGTGGGAGAAGTGATAGCCAGTCATCCTGTGCAAAAGAAGAAAAGCATCGTAGGTACTGTTCAAGGGTTTGATTGACCCTTTCAGTCTGTCCATTAGTTTGTGGGTGATAAGCTGTGGAGAGGCGGAGTTCAATGTTCAAAGTTTCACATAAGGCCCTCCAAAATCTAGAAGTGAACTGCACCCCTCGATCAGAAACTATGCTGTCAGGGATGCCATGCAACCTTACAATCTCCTTGATAAAAGTTGAGGCAGTCTCCGGGGCAGAAGGAGTTCCTTGCAGAGGTACAAAGTGGGCCATTTTGGTCAAACGATCAACCACAACGAAAATGGTAGTGAAGTCTTCAGATGGGGGAAGTTCTACTATAAAATCCATGGAGATCATGCTCCATGGTTTCTCAGGTACAGGAAGGGGCTCAAGTAGACCCCAAGTTCTGGCTCTGTCTGTCTTATTCCGAAGGCATGAAATACAAGATCTTACATATTTCTTGCAGTCGTTCATCAAGTTTGGCCACCAGAATGTACGGGAGATCAAATTAGCCGTCTTGTGAATCCCAAAGTGACCCGCTAGGGGATGATCATGACATCGCCCTAGGACGGCAACTCTGAACTGTTCTGGGACCTGCAGTAATTGGTAGTTGGAGTTAAGGAAGTTCAACCTGTCTTGTACGGCAGGTACAGAAGAATCAATAGGCAGCTCAGGCAAGAAAGAAGGATGGTATCCATAATTGGCGAAAAAAGGTGACTGTTTGGTTGCCGAATGGGTGGAATTATTGTATGAAAATTCCGCGAGTGGGAGAAGTGATAGCCAGTCATCCTGTGCAAAAGAAGAAAAGCATCGTAGGTACTGTTCAAGGGTTTGATTGACCCTTTCAGTCTGTCCATTAGTTTGTGGGTGATAAGCTGTGGAGAGGCGGAGTTCAATGTTCAAAGTTTCACATAAGGCCCTCCAAAATCTAGAAGTGAACTGCACCCCTCGATCAGAAACTATGCTGTCAGGGATGCCATGCAACCTTACAATCTCCTTGATAAAAGTTGAGGCAGTCTCCGGGGCAGAAGGAGTTCCTTGCAGAGGTACAAAGTGGGCCATTTTGGTCAAACGATCAACCACAACGAAAATGGCAGTGAAGTCTTCAGATGGGGGAAGTTCTACTATAAAATCCATGGAGATCATGCTCCATGGTTTCTCAGGTACAGGAAGGGGCTCAAGTAGACCCCAAGTTCTGGCTCTGTCTGTCTTATTCCGAAGGCATGAAATACAAGATCTTACATATTTCTTGCAGTCGTTCATCAAATTTGGCCACCAGAATGTACGGGAGATCAAATTGGCCGTCTTGTGAATCCCAAAGTGACCCGCTCTTGTAACTTCTGCACAATATTTGAGAGCGCAGAAATAGTTTGGTAAATGTCCTTCGGTGGAGAGGCCTCCCTTCCAGACTCCATCTCTGGCTGACTGGTACTGTCACGTACCTGGTAGGAGTCTGGAATGACGAGGTAGGCCTCCCTTGTATCTCCAACCCAAGCCCCACTGAGGATGGGACAGACCTAGGGTGAGGAGTTACACGAGTGCCTGTAGTTGCGTGCAGAACTTGTCAGCTAAGTTGCAGACGTGGAGATGCAGGCAGAGCATCTGGTAAGGAACTGGACTCAGGAAAGCTGGTAGGATGGACAGCTAGCACAGGCACTGGAGACAGCGTTAAGCCAAGCAGGAGGCTGGTGCAGGATCACAAGGGTGGCCGGGTTCGGTAGCAGACGGGCAGCGAGGTACTGGAAAAGGTTCAAGATTCAAATTGCCTCTTCTCTTCTTGTCGAAGAACTTTTTATTATCTGCCTGGGTCTTGGAGATTGTATCCTGCAGTAATTGGTAGTTTGAGTTAAGGAAGTTCAACCTGTCTTGTACGGCAGGTACAGAAGAATCAATAGGCAGCTCAGGCAAGAAAGAAGGATGGTATCCATAATTGGCGAAAAAAGGTGACTGTTTGGTTGCCGAATGGGTGGAATTATTGTATGAAAATTCCGCGAGTGGGAGAAGTGATAGCCAGTCATCCTGTGCAAAAGAAGAAAAGCATCGTAGGTACTGTTCAAGGGTTTGATTGACCCTTTCAGTCTGTCCATTAGTTTGTGGGTGATAAGCTGTGGAGAGGCGGAGTTCAATGTTCAAAGTTTCACATAAGGCCCTCCAACATCTAGAAGTGAACTGCACCCCTCGATCAGAAACTATGCTGTCAGGGATGCCATGCAACCTTACAATCTCCTTGATAAAAGTTGAGGCAGTCTCCGGGGCAGAAGGAGTTCCTTGCAGAGGTACAAAGTGGGCCATTTTGGTCAAACGATCAACCACAACGAAAATGGTAGTGAAGTCTTCAGATGGGGGAAGTTCTACTATAAAATCCATGGAGATCATGCTCCATGGTTTCTCAGGTACAGGAAGGGGCTCAAGTAGACCCCAAGTTCTGGCTCTGTCTGTCTTATTCCGAAGGCATGAAATACAAGATCTTACATATTTCTTGCAGTCGTTCATCAAGTTTGGCCACCAGAATGTACGGGAGATCAAATTAGCCGTCTTGTGAATCCCAAAGTGACCCGCTAGGGGATGATCATGACATCGCCCTAGGACGGCAACTCTGAACTGTTCTGGGACCTGCAGTAATTGGTAGTTGGAGTTAAGGAAGTTCAACCTGTCTTGTACGGCAGGTACAGAAGAATCAATAGGCAGCTCAGGCAAGAAAGAAGGATGGTATCCATAATTGGCGAAAAAAGGTGACTGTTTGGTTGCCGAATGGGTGGAATAATTGTATGAAAATTCCGCGAGTGGGAGAAGTGATAGCCAGTCATCCTGTGCAAAAGAAGAAAAGCATCGTAGGTACTGTTCAAGGGTTTGATTGACCCTTTCAGTCTGTCCATTAGTTTGTGGGTGATAAGCTGTGGAGAGGCGGAGTTCAATGTTCAAAGTTTCACATAAGGCCCTCCAAAATCTAGAAGTGAACTGCACCCCTCGATCAGAAACTATGCTGTCAGGGATGCCATGCAACCTTACAATCTCCTTGATAAAAGTTGAGGCAGTCTCCGGGGCAGAAGGAGTTCCTTGCAGAGGTACAAAGTGGGCCATTTCGGTCAAACGATCAACCACAACGAAAATGGTAGTGAAGTCTTCAGATGGGGGAAGTTCTACTATAAAATCCATGGAGATCATGCTCCATGGTTTCTCAGGTACAGGAAGGGGCTCAAGTAGACCCCAAGTTCTGGCTCTGACTGTCTTATTCCGAAGGCATGAAATACAAGATCTTACATATTTCTTGCAGTCGTTCATCAAATTTGGCCACCAGAATGTACGGGAGATCAAATTGGCCGTCTTGTGAATCCCAAAGTGACCCGCTCTTGTAACTTCTGCACAATATTTGAGAGCGCAGAAATAGTTTGGTAAATGTCCTTCGGTGGAGAGGCCTCCCTTCCAGACTCCATCTCTGGCTGACTGGTACTGTCACGTACCTGGTAGGAGTCTGGAATGACGAGGTAGGCCTCCCTTGTATCTCCAACCCAAGCCCCACTGAGGATGGGACAGACCTAGGGTGAGGAGTTACACGAGTGCCTGTAGTTGCGTGCAGAACTTGTCAGCTAAGTTGCAGACGTGGAGATGCAGGCAGAGCATCTGGTAAGGAACTGGACTCAGGAAAGCTGGTAGGATGGACAGCTAGCACAGGCACTGGAGACAGCGTTAAGCCAAGCAGGAGGCTGGTGCAGGATCACAAGGGTGGCCGGGTTCGGTAGCAGACGGGCAGCGAGGTACTGGAAAAGGTTCAAGATTCAAATTGCCTCTTCTCTTCTTGTCGAAGAACTTTTTATTATCTGCCTGGGTCTTGGAGATTGTATCCTGCAGTAATTGGTAGTTTGAGTTAAGGAAGTTCAACCTGTCTTGTACGGCAGGTACAGAAGAATCAATAGGCAGCTCAGGCAAGAAAGAAGGATGGTATCCATAATTGGCGAAAAAAGGTGACTGGTTGCCGAATGGGTGGAATTATTGTATGAAAATTCCGCGAGTGGGAGAAGTGATAGCCAGTCATCCTGCGCAAAAGAAGAAAAGCATCGTAGGTACTGTTCAAGGGTTTGATTGACCCTTTGATTGTCCATTAGTTTGTGGGTGATAAGCTGTGGAGAGGCGGAGTTCAATGTTCAAAGTTTCACATAAGGCCCTCCAACATCTAGAAGTGAACTGCACCCCTCGATCAGAAACTATGCTGTCAGGGATGCCATGCAACCTTACAATCTCCTTGATAAAAGTTGAGGCAGTCTCCGGGGCAGAAGGAGTTCCTTGCAGAGGTACAAAGTGGGCCATTTTGGTCAAACGATCAACCACAACGAAAATGGTAGTGAAGTCTTCAGATGGGGGAAGTTCTACTATAAAATCCATGGAGATCATGCTCCATCGTTTCTCAGGTACAGGAAGGGGCTCAAGTAGACCCCAAGTTCTGGCTCTGTCTGTCTTATTCCGAAGGCATGAAATACAAGATCTTACATATTTCTTGCAGTCGTTCATCAAGTTTGGCCACCAGAATGTACGGGAGATCAAATTAGCCGTCTTGTGAATCCCAAAGTGACCCGCTAGGGGATGATCATGACATCGCCCTAGGACGGCAACTCTGAACTGTTCTGGGACCTGCAGTAATTGGTAGTTGGAGTTAAGGAAGTTCAACCTGTCTTGTACGGCAGGTACAGAAGAATCAATAGGCAGCTCAGGCAAGAAAGAAGGATGGTATCCATAATTGGCGTAAAAAGGTGACTGTTTGGTTACCGAATGGGTGGAATTATTGTATGAAAATTCCGCGAGTGGGAGAAGTGATAGCCAGTCATCCTGTGCAAAAGAAGAAAAGCATCGTAGGTACTGTTCAAGGGTTTGATTGATGGCCTTTCAGAGGTACAAAGTGGGCCATTTTTGGTCAAACGATCAACCACAACGAAAATGGTAGTGAAGTCTTCAGATGGGGGAAGTTCTACTATAAAATCCATGGAGATCATGCTCCATGGTTTCTCAGGTACAGGAAGGGGCCAATTATGGATACCATCCTTCTTTCTTGCCTGAGCTGCCTATTGATTCTTCTGTACCTGCCGTACAAGACAGGTTGAACTTCCTTAACTCCAACTACCAATTACTGCAGGATACAATCTCCAAGACCCAGGCAGATAATAAAAAGTTCTTCGACAAGAAGAGAAGAGGCAATTTGAATCTTGAACCTTTTCCAGTACCTCGCTGCCCGTCTGCTACCGAACCCGGCCACCCTTGTGATCCTGCACCAGCCTCCTGCTTGGCTTAACGCTGTCTCCAGTGCCTGTGCTAGCTGTCCATCCTACCAGCTTTCCTGAGTCCAGTTCCTTACCAGATGCTCTGCCTGCATCTCCACGTCTGCAACTCAGCTGACAAGTTCTGCACGCAACTACAGGCACTCGTGTAACTCCTCACCCTAGGTCTGTCCCATCCTCAGTGGGGCTTGGGTTGGAGATACAAGGGAGGCCGACCTCGTCATTCCAGACTCCTACCAGGTACGTGACAGTACCAGTCAGCCAGAGATGGAGTCTGGAAGGGAGGCCTCTCCACCGAAGGACATTTACCAAACTATTTCTGCGCTCTCAAATATTGTGCAGAAGTTACAAGAGCGGGTCACTTTGGGATTCACAAGACGGCTAATTTGATCTCCCGTACATTCTAGTGGCCAGCTTATCACCCACAAACTAATGGACAGACTGAAAGTGTCAATCAAACCCTTGAACAGTACCTACGATGCTTTTCTTCTTTTGCGCAGGATGACTGGCTATCACTTCTCCCACTCGCGGAATTTTCATACAATAATTCCACCCATTCAGCAACCAAACAGTTACCTTTTTTCGTCAATTATGGATACCATCCTTCTTTCTTGCCTGAGCTGCCTATTGATTCTTCTGTACCTGCCGTACAAGACAGGTTGAACTTCCTTAACTCCAACTACCAATTACTGCAGGATACAATCTCCAAGACCCAGGCAGATAATAAAAAGTTATTCGACAAGAAGAGAAGAGGCAATTTGAATCTTGAACCTTTTCCAGTACCTCGCTGCCCGTCTGCTACCGAACCCGGCCACCCTTGTGATCCTGCACCAGCCTCCTGACCCCTGACCACTGACCCCTTTTCCCAGCAAACTGCCGAATCCATGCTTGACAAATTACAGCAAGGGCCAAGGCCTGTTGAAGATTACGTAACTGACTTTCGTGTTTGGAGCGCAGATACCCAATGGAATCACTCTGCACTTCGTCACCAGTTCCGTCTAGGACTTTCTGACACCGTAAAAGATGAACTTGCCAGAGTGGGAATACCCGCGTCCCTGGAAGATCTGATAAATTTAACTATTCAGATCGATCGGCGGTTTCGAGAAAGGCAATCGGAAAAATCTAAAGGGACTCTTTCTGTGGTTTCAAGGCCAGCCGCCCCTGCTCCTCTACCTGTTCCTTCCCCCAGAAGGAGGGAACAGCATAAGGCACCTCACAGCAGTTTTCGTAGGTTACCTCTTTCTCCTCCTGAACGTCTACGTCGAGTCCAAGGCAGTCTGTGTCTCTACTGCGGGGAGGTTGGCCACTTCATACGAACTTGTCCGGCAGAGACCTGCAGGATCCGTCAGCCTCTTGTGATGCATCTCCCTGGGAAGGATCAGTCACATGTCTCTCTTCCCATCAAGCTTCAGCTCCCCGAAAAGACGGTTTCAGTACTTGCAATCATAGACTCTGGGGCCTGCAGCTGTTTTGTGGACTCTGCATTTGCTTCTCTTCAGCAGCTGCCCTTGGGTACCAAGAGGCAAGGGTTCCATGTCCATCTGGCTGACGGCTCCGGTATTAAATCAGGCCCGGTTACTCAGGGGACCTTGCCTATTCTCTGCCAGACTTCTTCAGGCCATAGCGAACTCCTCCGTTTGGATGTCATAGCTTCTCCCATGTTTCCCGTTATCCTCGGCATTCCATGGTTGAAGGCACACAACCCTCACGTTGACTGGCTTACCGGAGATATCTCTTTTTCGTCCAACTACTGCCAGACGCACTACCTCTTGGGAGGAACTGTCAACTCCACGCACCTCCTGGGTATCCACCCTGACCATGAAGCCTCTAAACTGATCCCGGTTGCTTATCACGAATTTCTGGACGTCTTTAATAAAAAGGGTGCAGACACTCTTCCACCTCATAGAACTTACGATTGCCCCATTGAACTTCTACCGGGAGCCGAGATCCCGTTTGGTCGGATTTACCCTCTCTCTGAGCCTGAATTGGAAGCCCTGCGTACCTATATCGACGAGAGCCTTGAAAAGCAGTTCATTCGGCCTTCCACTTCACCAGCAGGAGCCGGTATTTTCTTCGTTGAGAAAAAAGACCACACCTTGAGGCCCTGTGTGGACTATCGTGACCTTAACAGGGTCACTGTCAAGAATCGGTACCCTCTTCCTCTGATTCCCGAACTATTTCAGAGGCTGCGAGGGGCACGAGTGTTCTCCAAACTGGACTTGAGGGGTGCCTATAATCTTGTCAGAATCAGGGAGGGAGACGAATGGAAGACGGCCTTCCGGACACGTTTTGGCCACTTTGAGTATTTAGTCATGCCATTCGGGCTCTGCAATGCTCCAGCCACATTCCAGCATCTGGTAAACGATTTTTTTCGGGACTTTCTTGATTTATTCGTCATCGTGTATCTGGATGACATCCTTGTATTCTCTGAAACTTTAGAATCCCATCGGACTCATGTAAAAAAGGTATTAGCTCGATTGCGGGAACACTGACTTTACGCAAAGGCTGAAAAATGCGACTTTGAAAAGCAAGTTGTGCATTTCCTAGGGCTTGTCATCTCCGCCGAAGGAATCTCCATGGACCCTTAGAAAGTCGCTTCTGTCTTGGAATGGTCTGCTCCTACTGACAGAAAAGCTGTACAGAGGTTCGTGGGGTTTGCTAACTTTTATAGAACATTTATTAAGGACTTTTCTGGCATCATCACTCCCATTACTCAGCTAACGAAACAGCATGTTCCCTTTCGATGGACCCCAGAGGCTCAGACAGCGTTTGAACAGTTGAAAGCCTTATTCACCTCAGCTCCCATCTTGAAACATCCCGATCCCTCCTTAGCTTATGTTTTGGAGGTAGACGCCTCGGAAAATGCAGTTGAGGCTATTATTTCCCAACGCCAAGGGCCCAAATCATTGCTCCACCCTGTGGCCTTCTTCTCTAAAAAAATTAAATCCTTCCGAAAGGAATTATGATGTTGGTGACCGAGAGCTACTGGCTATCAAGGCCGCTCTTGAAGAATGGCGTTACCTTTTGGAGGGAGCTTCTCACCCAATTCTTATCTTCACAGATCACAAGAATCTTGAGTATTTGAAGACAGCTAAACGCCTAAGACCTCGGCAGGCAAGATGGGCACTTTTTTTCTCTCGTTTCATGTTTCATATAACCTACCGTCCTGGCTCAAAGAACGGGAAACCAGATGCCTTGTCCCGCATGTTCAGTGATCCAGTTGTATCCTCGGAACCTGATACTATTTTACCAGCCAATAATTTTTTACTTCTTCAGGCGGATCTGATGTCACATATAAGAAAATATGTGGAAGACCAACCGCCTTCCAAGGACCTGGCTCTTCAACTAAGGGATGGCCTGTACTAAGAGGCCTATTTGTCAAAGAGGCAAATCTTTATCCCAGATTAGTTCAGAGTTGCCGTCCTAGGGCGATGTCATGATCATCCCCTAGCGGGTCACTTTGGGATTCACAAGACGGCTAATTCGATCTCCCGTACATTCTGTGGCCAAACTTGAAGAACGACTGCAAGAAATATGTAAGATCTTGTATTTCATGCCTTCGGAATAAGACAGACAGAGCCAGAACTTGGGGTCTACTTGAGCCCCTTCCTGTACCTGAGAAACCATGGAGCATGATCTCCATGGATTTTATAGTAGAACTTCCCCCATCTGAAGACTTCACTACCATTTTCGTTGTGGTTGTTCGTTTGACAAAAATGGCCCACTTTGTACCTCTGCAAGGAACTCCTTCTGCCCCAGAGACTGCCTCAACTTTTATCAAGGAGATTGTAAGGTTGCATGGCATCCCTGACAGCATAGTTTCTGATCGAGGGGTGCAGTTCACTTCTAGATTTTGGAGGGCCTTATGTGAAACTTTGAACATTGAACTCCGCCTCTCCACAGCTTATCACCCACAAACTAATAGACAGACTGAAAGGGTCAATCAAACCCTTGAACAGTACCTACGATGCTTTTCTTCTTTTGCACAGGATGACTGGCTATCACTTCTTCCACTCGCGGAATTTTCATACAATAATTCCACCCATTCGGCAACCAAACAGTCACCTTTTTTCGCCAATTATGGATACCATCCTTCTTTCTTGCCTGAGCTGCCTATTGATTCTTCTGTACCTGCCGTACAAGACAGGTTGAACTTCCTTAACTCCAACTACCAATTACTGCAGGATACAATCTCCAAGACCCAGGCAGATAATAAAAAGTTCTTCGACAAGAAGAGAAGAGGCAATTTGAATCTTGAACCTGGAGATAAGGTCTGGCTTTCCACAGCGAACTTGAAACTAAGTTGCCCCTCGAGGAAGCTTGGCCCAAGATTTTTGGGGCCTTTTCCAGTACCTCGCTGCCCGTCTGCTACCGAACCCGGCCACCCTTGTGATCCTGCACCAGCCTCCTGCTTGGCTTAACGCTGTCTCCAGTGCCTGTGCTAGCTGTCCATCCTACCAGCTTTCCTGAGTCCAGTTCCTTACCAGATGCTCTGCCTGCATCTCCACGTCTGCAACTCAGCTGACAAGTTCTGCACGCAACTACAGGCTCTCGTGTAACTCCTCACCCTAGGTCTGTCCCATCCTCAGTGGGGCTTGGGTTGGAGATACAAGGGAGGCCGACCTCGTCATTCCAGACTCCTACCAGGTACGTGACAGTACCAGTCAGCCAGAGATGGAGTCTGGAAGGGAGGCCTCTCCACCGAAGGACATTTACCAAACTATTTCTGCGCTCTCAAATATTGTGCAGAAGTTACAAGAGCGGGTCACTTTGGGATTCACAAGACGGCTAATTTGATCTCCCGTACATTCTGGTGGCCAAACTTGATGAACGACTGCAAGAAATATGTAAGATCTTGTATTTCATGCCTTCGGAATAAGACAGACAGAGCCAGAACTTGGGGTCTACTTGAGCCCCTTCTGTACCTGAGAAACCATGGAGCATGATCTCCATGGATTTTATAGTAGAACTTCCCCCATCTGAAGACTTCACTACCATTTTCGTTGTGGTTGATCGTTTGACCAAAATGGCCCACTTTGTACCTCTGCAAGGAACTCCTTCTGCCCCGGAGACTGCCTCAACTTTTATCAAGGAGATTGTAAGGTTGCATGGCATCCCTGAAGCATAGTTTCTGATCGAGGGGTGCAGTTCACTTCTAGATTTTGGAGGGCCTTATGTGAAACTTTGAACATTGAACTCCGCCTCTCCACAGCTTATCACCAACAAACTAATGGACAGACTGAAAGGGTCAATCAAACCCTTGAACAGTACCTACGATGCTTTTCTTCTTTTGCGCAGGATGACTGGCTATCACTTCTCCCACTCGCGGAATTTTCATACAATAATTCCACCCATTCGGCAACCAAACAGTCACCTTTTTTCGCCAATTATGGATACCATCCTTCTTTCTTGCCTGAGCTGCCTATTGATTCTTCTGTACCTGCCGTACAAGACAGGTTGAACTTCCTTAACTCCAACTACCAATTACTGCAGGATACAATCTCCAAGACCCAGGCAGATAATAAAAAGTTCTTCGACAAGAAGAGAAGAGGCAATTTGAATCTTGAACCTTTTCCAGTACCTCGCTGCCCGTCTGCTACCGAACCCGGCCACCCTTGTGATCCTGCACCAGCCTCCTGCTTGGCTTAACGCTGTCTCCAGTGCCTGTGCTAGCTGTCCATCCTACCAGCTTTCCTGAGTCCAGTTCCTTACCAGATGCTCTGCCTGCATCTCCACGTCTGCAACTCAGCTGAAAAGTTCTGCACGCAACTACAGGCACTCGTGTAACTCCTCACCCTAGGTCTGTCCCATCCTCAGTGGGGCTTGGGTTGGAGATACAAGGGAGGCCGACCCCGTCATTCCAGACTCCTACCAGGTACGTGACAGTACCAGTCAGCCAGAGATGGAGTCTGG